>CM076400.1:1504315-1600733 GCA_038363315.1 Mugilogobius chulae | reverse complement strand
GAGGCAGTAACTCCCTGTGACATCGGGGACATGTTCCAGCGGTGACAGTCCAAAAAAACACACACACACAGAAAGTTCCACATCTCACCAGCACGCGGTCCGCCCCGACGCTTCCAGGACTTTTGGCAGACAGTCTCTACCTTACTCCTCTGTAACCTCTGCCGGGAGAAAACAAGATAGACTTCCCCGGGCGCCCTGCTCCCACTATACTCGACAAGCCGACTGATTCTTCCTGTCACCCCGAGAAAACATCCAGGGCAAAGGCCTCGCTCCGGCATCCGCAGCCTCTTTGGTCGGAAAGGTGCGCCGGCAGGCCTGCTACGAGAAGTATACGAGATTATTATTATCAGACAGGCAAGCAGGGGAGCCGGGATAAAAATGAGTTTTTTCCTTTCCGGACAGGCTTAATGGTTTTCTTGCCCTCACTGTAAGACCTCCAAACAATTCAAAAGTTGTCGGATTTATTCCAACTTTTTTTCCCGTCCTTTCTTGAGTTCCTTGCTGCTTGTCAAAATGGATTAGATGTAAAGTAGTACAAAGAACAAGGAAGAAACAAGGATCCTATATATGTAATATGAGTATGGACAATGTGGTTGTCATGGTGATGGCTTGAGAGTTATTCATGGCTTTCCTTTCAGATTGAACATTTTCCCAAGAAAAAAAGTGCATTTTTCTATAACAGTAGAGCTCCTGTGGTTGTATCCCAGAATGCACTGCTAACATTGCTCAAAGAAAGCATTCATTCATTCATTTTCTACCGCTTAATCCCGTTAGGGGTCGCGGGTGACTGGAGCCTTTCCCAGTGACTTTGGGCCTTAGGCGGGGAACACCCTGGACAGTGGGCAACTTGTCGCAGGGTTAGACAGACAAACTCTCATTCACAGACAAACATTCACTCTCTCATTCACTCACAGGAATTTTACAGTGATGCCAATGAACATAAACATACATGTTTTTGGAGGCCGGAGTACCCGGAGAAAACCCACGGTGACACAGGGAGAACATGCAAACTCCACCCAGAGAGATCGTGAGATGTTGATATGGTCCGACCCGGGAGTCGAACCCACGACCTCCTTATTGGGAAGCCAGAGCTCTAACCACTCTGCTACCGTGCACCCCCGCTTAAAGAAAGCAATAATTTTCTCATCATTCTAATAGAATAGGCCGCAAATAATTAAACTATTCACCTTATTTCTGCCCTGACGACTTTCTTGGTATCATACTTCTTGTTAAAGTAGCTAGCCGTGTTAGCTTGTCTTGCGGGACATTAGGCATTTTTAATTGACCTCCTTGATTTTTTCATCTACCTTTTCAATTACCTCTGTCTATATGTAAAACACCTCAGATTAGAGCTGCAACTGAGATTATTTCGGTAATCTATTAGTTGGGCGATTATTCTTTTGATGAATCGATTAGTTGTTTAGAATGCAAAATTACATAAATACGAGATCTTTTGCCCAAATTTGAGCTGAGGAAACGTGTCTTAAGAAAGGTCTGGAGATAGATTTTAAAGTTGTCAAAATATATAAAAAGTCAGATAAAGATACTGGGATTGAATCTTCAAACTCATTTGATATTGTCTGAAAATTTAGAAAAACTTCAGAAAATAGTTTAAAACTAGTTTAAAACAAAATGTTTCGTGGCGTCAAATCTTGTACTTTTTTAAAACATTGAGTTTAAATGTTTAATATTGTGACAAAACCAGGTTCAGACAAACTAGTTTTTACATCAAAAGCACAAAATGTACACTATTTTTATGCCTTTTTTTTTCCAACAGCTCGTGGGTGTTTGAACCTTTATGAAGACCAGTTAACGACTATTTGATTACTAAATTAGCGATTACTCAGTTAACTTGTTGCAGCTCTACATCAGAAGCCACTTTCCCTGTAATTTTTACTCAAAAGAGACGACTGAACTTGAACTTGCTCTGACTTGGTGCAGACATTGACATGAAAGTGCTGAAGGCTGTGAAAGTAACTTTGACATGTCTTCATTGCCACTGGTGCTTGTCAAAAGTCTCCACAGATGCATAGATGTAATGAGACTCTGAGCTGATCTGAAAGATTATTAGGGAAAGCAAAAAGAAACAAAGAAAATCACTTTACATGACGACACGGTTGCAATAAGAGAAATTTAAATAATTACAATTGGTGTTTTGGAAATGCGCAAAATGCTTTTATGCACGTCAACATAATTCTGCACTTTTGGTCATTTTACAATTCATTCAGCACATTTCCTTTAGACTGTCATGACAAAACCTGTATATTATTATTAACGTGTATATTATTTATACAGAGAAAGCTCTGTGAGTGTACCAGACACAAAACAACATGAATAATACATTAGGGTATTTCATTTCCAGGTGCCACTGTGGGACGACAAAAAGTGTTGTTGTTGTGTCCTTGGGCAAGACTCTAAGTTCACATTGCCTCAGTGTCTGCGTACACTGGGTGAGTGGATACTAAACATTGTAAAGCGCTTTGGAAAGTTAGAAAAGCGCTAAATAAATGGACCATTTAGTAGAACCCTGTCCTTTTTTTCTTGTATGTTGGCCCTTTAGCTTTTTTATTGATCGTTTGGTTCCAATTTTGATAAATGCAAAAAGTCAATAAAAAACAAGATTGTTGGTCAAACAGTTAACAAATAGGTGCAGCTCAGTAACCGAGCTCATGCTAGATTGATATGTGTGGTCCAGCCAAGTCTCAACACTTTAGATTAGGGTCTATAATTATCTATTACACAATGTGGTGCCCCAGTTTATTTCTGGCATGTGGATACAAAAAATGGTATTGTTTTATGAATATAACAAAATTATAATTTTAATCTTAACCAAATACAAGCCTCAGACCTAAACTTAACCGCCAAATAAAGCATAACCAGGTGGCTTCAACTAAAATACGTGTGTATAAAAAGGCCCCCCCCAAAAAAGCATGTTTATTCTATGCTTGACTCAATGTAAATAGATATAACAAAAAAAAAAAAAAAAAAAAAAAAAAAAGGAAAGAAAGGGGCGTCCCCATGACATGGTAGTTACGTAGTATAGATACACAATTCAGTGAGAACCTAGTGGTTAATCACTCTGAATTAAGTTCTATACATTATCAATGAGATGCACAGATGGATGGATAAATCGGAACGTTATGGCAAATATTTGAAGCTGATTGGCCGATGTGTCACAACACTGGACTGTAATAACGTTTTAAGACAAAAAAGCTGAAAAAAGTATGTCTGCACTGCCATGTACACTGATAAAAGTGATTTTTCAGGCCAGTAAATATTATTTAGATTTTTCTCTGAAATTTACTTACATCTTTCTGTTAGGGCCTTTTCTCAGGAAACCTATGTATTATCCAATCTGTTAATTGGTATGTGTAGGTAATGTCGGATGTGCAATTTCTTCAATTAAATTTACTGTCCTTGCATGCTTAGTATTTACTTAGGATTTCTCCACATTAACACCGATAAGCACAAACGAAAAAATAGTAAGTAAAATTCACAGTTCAAGTTTCTGGTGACGTCACGTGTGCCACGTCGTCTGACGTGTCTTTCGGTTAGAGCTGAGCTGCGGGTGAGCATGTTGCTGCTGCAACACTTGGACTTTTCACGAATGTGTGAGTATATTTCTCATTGGAACTTACCTGAATGATAACATAGCCTTAGAAAAGACACAATTTTGCCCCCTGTTTCGTTTATGTATTTATTTTTTTGCTGGTTTAGCCATTTAGCTCGATGTATGTTAGCATTAGTTAGCAGCCATGGTAGCATCAGTTAGCAGTCATGGTTCCACGATGTGTATTTCCTCGGTCTTGCCATTTTCATTTGACTTGCCGATAGCAAAGACTACTAACGAGTGGTTCACGTGTTGAACAATCGGTTGATGTGAGTTTCTGTTTCTCAGTGCGAGGCGAGGTTAGCCAAAAGCGCGGAGAGAGAGAGGCTACCCTACGGCCATAGCCCGAGCGCTAAATTTCAAATTTGCGATGTTTTTTCTAACATAGCTCCGCCATGGTTAAGCCTGTTAAGGAGTTATGAATACCATTATAAAGCTCGGGCTCTGTACTTTTAAATGATCTCCGGGTAACTACGGTATAGGTTTACGTATTTTACGTAGGCCCGTGTCAGAATACAAGAGGTGCAGGAAAACCGCAGTGCTTCAAGCTAGCTGCTGTAACCCCGTGCTGCATTCAGTCTAGCCTGGCTGCGGAGCGGTCTCTCTCGGCCCTATACCCGGCCTCGATACAATGCCGATTCTAATGCCAATCGACATGTACAAAGGTTAACCTGTTGAAAAGAAGGAAGGGTTGACCGAAATGAAGCCGTGGGAAAGTGCAGAGGAGACCCAAAAACTAAAAATAGCGAGTGAAAATTACGAAAAACACAGCGGAGAAAAGAGGGAGAAGGGGGGAAAGAAGAAGTATAGCGTGCTTGTGCTTTGCCTTTTTTCATCTAAAGGCCTTTGCACCACAAACAAATGCAGCTTCTGGAAGTGTCTAGAAGCTATGTTATATTTGCTATTGCTAACGCAATATTTGATTATTTTATAGCCTATTTTATTGTATATTATTCCCTATAGTTTCCTGTGCATTATATTATAAACTGGACATTTACATGAATTGATAATATTGGTTTTAGAATACAATACTCTTAGTAGATTATTACTTAAAAATATGATTGCTTTTGTAAAAACAAAAGTTTGATTTTTAACGCATACCTATGACTTTGTTGTGCAGAAGTTCACCTGAGAAATGATTTTTGTTTTGTTTTTACTTTAATCTAAAGTCTAAGACTGAAACAGTTACATTTATTAGCATGTATCCTATGAAAAGTCACTACTCCTAAAGCTAACATTAAATAATTACCCTGACCAAAATCATCCACTATGCCCCACAGACTAATTTACAAAATGGTACATACACCCAACAGTGGTATGAAGATCATGAATGTATTTTTAATTTGATTCTTATATTTTTAAAGGACTCCCTGCTTTTAAGCATAGCAAGAAGGAAGGGAGGAGGAGCATCACTGGTCTGATCATCACTCCAGTCCTAACCAACTACTCCAGATTTTATAAAGGGGTCATAACTACCAGGTAAGAGATGAACACATAGCTTAATCTAACTCACTATATTACAATAGGCTCTGTGCAGTTGTCTTGTTTTTGTTCAAAATAGTACATCCTGTACATACAACCATTTCTTGTTCAATTCATTTCTATGAGGTTTTCACTACATCTGTTTAAAACGAATAAATACTCTTTAGATCAGCCAGTTGTGGTGAATGTTACAGAAAACACATTAGACTCTTTACAAACGAGATGAATATTTCACCATTGGACACTTGAGTGTTTAAAAAGAGACATGAATGTGTCTAATGTTAACGCTAACAGGAAATGGTCGTATGTACAGAAGTTGGCTATTTTGAATTTATATATATATATATTTATTTATAAATATATTATATATTTATATATAATAATATTTATTATATTTTTTTTATTTTTTTTTTTTTTTTATATAAATCCTGACTGAAAGATCCTATGTTTATGCATAAACCTTATTCAATGTCATAATAGGCATTTTAAAGTTTAAAATGTAGGGAAATAATTGAATATTTGGTAGTTTTGAACAGACATCAAGTACTTTATGCAAAAAAGCATGACAAATCCTTTTGCTCATAATGACAATAAGAAACAAACACTCATAAACAAGTCTAAATATCTGATTATTATAATGATTTAGATTAATTTTGAAACCAACAAAAGGTGATATGACCCATGTGGATTCTAAATCATAACTAAATATTAGACGAAGACATAATCAAGGTAATTTAAGGAAGTGGTATGCCTCTTACACTTTTCTTTGTTTTTCACTCAGGCTCTGTTTAAATGGCTAACCCTGCAAAGCTGTGTGTCATCATAAATGACACTGACATCCGCAAGTTGGTTCTTGAAAAGGGAATACCAGAGACGGTACAGGATCTAAAACTGGCCATCATGCAGAAGTTTGAAATCTCATCTGATTTTGCTTTAATGTACGAAGACAAAGAATTTGGCAAGTTTTTCACACTAATGGACATCTGTGACATAGAGGACAAAGGAACTGTAAAATAGTAAAAGAGGAGTCAGGTATTCTCACATTAAATATGTCGAGCACTGAGAGCGAGTTCCAAGTAAATTTGCCCTCCACCAATGAGAGCGATTTCCCACTCCAAGAAACTGACACATCATCTCTGCATTCATCAACATCCAATGATACAATTCCACTTCCTCACCTGACAGTGAAGATCAAGGTCAACCTCAGCCTTGGCCTGCAAAATTTGTGGTCCCCCCATTCTCATATGACATTGAAATGGCGCTTCAAACAGGAAACCAGGCTTACATAAAAGATGGAACTCTCTTGAACGATGCAAAGATAAAGTCTGCCGTTTTGGAAAAACTTGAAAAAGAAATCTTCAGTTACACAGATTATCCTACTGGACTGCAGATTCTTGCGGTAGCTGAAGCCCTGATTAACAAGTACCCGTGCCTAAAAGAACCTGGGTCTTTTAATGGATTGTATGGCTGGCAACAACGAATGAAATATAAAATGAGCGACTGTCCAGGACTGGAGGTTCATTTAAAAAAGCAACAACTAAATGACCAACAACAACCACGTGGCTTTATAAAACATCAAAAGACAGAAGTGAACTATCTTCCTCCATTAACCCATGGTGACACTAAAAACTTCTTGGAGCAGATTAGAGTTGACTTATTACACGAGGTCACTGTAAGGAATAATGAGAAGAATATAGAAGAAAAAATGCAGATGACTTTCCCAATCAGAAGAAAAGAAGTGGTTAGGGAATGTCCATCTGTAAAACACTTCAAAGCAAGATGGCCAGCGCTCTTCTCAGAAACACAAGTAAGTTCAGATATTTTTGTGTATCATTGTGTTGCATGGTTCATCCCTCAATCTGTTTCTCCAGTCTGATTAGGTTTAACAGATCTTATTATTTTCAGACCTCTGTTGTACTATACTTTCACAATTTTTTTTCACAGTAGATTTTGACTTGTAAATAGGCTTTAAATCTACTGACTAGTCACAGTAGTTTCCAGTTTAACTTCTGAGGAAGGCAACTGAGTGCAGCCGAATATGACCAATAAAATATATTGTCCAAAATCGGCTTTCTTTTGCTTCCTACTATGTTATAGTGCAGAAAATGTAGATTGACTGTTGGCCTAATCCTCCTCTCTCTCTCCATTCAGATCAAACAAGAGTTCAGAAGGATAACAACGATCGATCTTGAGCAAACATTTCTAAAAAAGCTGGACTTCTATACGCCGAAACTACTAGAGATAATGTCAAGAAAAGGAGGAGTTAGCGGCATAAGAATAAGATCTGTTTTGAATTCCATTCGTGAGGTACAGTATACTGTATGCTATTTTTTTCTTTTTTAGATGTTTCCAGTAATGTATAATTATTCTTAAAAATGTTTAAGGACAACATCGAGCGTAAGAGAGATGCCATAATTCCAGCCTTGATGGAGTATCTTGGTGAGCCCACAGAGGAGCTGATCAAGAAATACCAGGTAATTAGTTGTCAGTTAAAAAACATTCCCATATCTTGAGCAGTGCTTTGTGTACTGCGTGTAACTTTGTAGGTTTAAATATGTTTCAAATATATAAAATGCATGTAGTATCAAATTTTGTATTTCATTCTTTCATTTTGCCTGGAAAGGAAAATGAAAGAAATTGTCTGAACTGGTCTAAACAGGAAGGGAGACACAAAATATAATTTTATCATTTGCTTTTGTAATGATGCTATGCTAGTGCTACTTTAACCTACACATCATACTTTTTTTGTCACTGAGGCAAACAATGATACACTAAATTGTACAAACAAAAATCATCTGAGAAAAAAAAATACATTTTTTTTACAGCTAGCATTATGTTTTTTTTGTTTTGTTTTCTTTGTTTTTTCTTTGTATATAAATCAATCACATGCTTCGACAGGACATTTTTAGTTCAAATAATTTATAGCCACCTTTCACCGGCATTTGTTTTTATACTTCTGTTTTATGTATCTATGTGTGACACTGATAGAGGAAAGGGAAGAAGAGGTTAGGAGAGTAGATACTAATTTTCTTTCATTTTTTTTATCTCCATATAGAACATACCCATCAGTTCTGACGAAGAGGCAGAATCCTTCATAATGAAGATATGCACCTTCGAGCAGACACCCTCAGGAGCAAGCAGAAGTTCTATTGTCATCGAAGGAGTGGAGGTGATCGGGAATTGCTACAGTTTATCACAGGCTTGTTTTCTGCTCATGGGTGTAATTTATGCAATTAATTTGAGCTATCCCAAACCACTCAAATATACATTTGAAGTGTTTCAGAAAATATTTCTTGAGCTGGATGTATTGAAAATGTCAGCCAAAGTCCAGTCTCTCAAAAGTCAACTCTCATTGTAAAATGTTTAGTAAGAATAGAAAGAGTGTTGTGCCACATACAAAATTAATATTATTTTTGGCTATATGCTTTGGCTAAATTTTAGGTTTTTTTCGATGAAGCAATCCGGTTTTTGTTAAAATTCAAAATGATAGTTTAAATTTGGGCTCTGTCAAATCTATAGTTTTCATAGTACATTTTACAGAGTGTTTAAAATCAAGTTCCATATTGATTGATTTTTTATTGTATTTAGGCAAACAAGCATTCAGTCAAAAGCATACTACAAGAGAAGCTTTATTTGAACAATTTTTGTTTTAGAGAATGGGTGGACCACATAGTTCCATGTTTCAACAGTAATGGTAAACCATAGTATAATATTTTTTTTTTTTTTGTAATTTATGCATTCAGATTGTTACAATTAAGGGCGGGCAAAATAGCCACTGAAACTCTTAAAGGGGTTTATGGCTGTAGTCTTCTGTGTTAAACAAAAAAAAAAAAAGAGTCAAATTCATTATCAACTATCAGTAATGAAAAGTGACTACATCTTAATTGTAATCTTAATCTAAAAAATGTTGGATTTCCCTCACCTCTAGTTACAATGCAGTCTGAATTACTGCACTCATTTCTTTTACCCATTTTGATGAAAAAGAATTGTAATGTGATACACAGAATTGTTCTGCAGCATATTTGAGGCATTTGTGAGAGCTTCTAATTAGTCATTACATAAGCAAAAATGTAAGCAAGCTGCAATTTGCTAATAAAGCTTAACATTTTAAAAAATGTTTCCTGTGCATTTTTACAAATTAGTCGGGGAGTAATTTTTAGAGGTTTTTAACAGTAAATGTTATTTATTAATGTGGGAAATGTTTAATGATGAATAATGAGTAAAATTTACTCAAGTTTACTACGCATTCCTTAATTATACTAGTAAATAAAATGTACTTGTGAAATCCTGTTAAGGTATTTAATATTATTGAAAATTGTCAGTAAATGTTATCTGTAGATGTACGTAAATTTTACTTAGAAAGTAACTGTAAAATATACTCCTGTTTGATACTCATTAATTAAGTGAATTTTAAAGTCATATTTACTTAATAAATGTAAATGTCACTTCTGACTTTTATCAGTGCAGATTAAAACATCAAACTCCCCGAATGCACCAGGACAAAGCGTGAAACGTACAAACGAACCATCTGTGAGTGTGCAGCAGAAACAGAGACGTAGAGATGAGCTTGAACACAAGAGCTGAACTGGTGGGAGACACATGGACGTCTAAAGCAGAGACACAGACGACCAGATGAACCTGAACACCTCTGCAGACCTGTAGCACACACAGAGTAAGAGAAGATTTCCCCGGTGTTTCTGCTCATCTACATCACAAACAGAACCAAAAGAGAGAGATGATTACACCCAGACACTGTTTATGAGGAATATGAGCGGGGATTTAATGGTCTGAACAGTCTTAGTGGCATTCAAACGGGATCTAAAATGGAAAATTCTTGTTTACTTCCTCATACATTTACAACAACCTGCTCTGTCTGAAGTGTGTTTGTGGGAGGAGTTTAAAGCTTGGTCAGAGTTTACAGGACTGATGAGAACTGTTTGTATTTCACTCACACAACAGAGACCAGAAGAGGCTTGTCTCCTGCTCTCCATCTTCTCCTCCTCCTTCTCCTTCTCTTTCTCTGCACAAAGGCCACATGTAAATCTCTCTCTCTCTCTTTTCCTGCTCCAAAGGTCAGGCGTGGACATAAATGCACATCCACACAGCGCAGAAGCATCGATCCAGGTTCAGTCCCGCAGGTTTTCTGGTGGAACTGTGTCTTGGGTGTGGGAAACGATTGACCACGGCTCGACCTTGTTTGTGTCCAGACAAAAAGAGATGGATCGTCCTGCCTTGGCTCTGCGCTCTGAGCTCTGAATGCAGCTTAAAGAGAATCAGAACATGCTACTGTATAAGGTCACTGAGCGGTAATTACATTTCACCCAGGTCCGAACGGGGCAGAAGTCTACAGCCTTTAACAGTAAAAGAAATCAAACAGAAAACAGAAAGAGCCACATATTTGGACCTTTCGTACTGTTTACTTCGTAGTTTTAACTTTCTTTTGTCTTGTAATAATACAGTTGTAATAAGCTCAGACAGTTTCAGCAGCAGGACTTCCGCCTTCGTTAGAGGTGAGTCTGGTGTGTCTCTAATGGTGCGTTCAGACCAGACAGCGTATTTGGGTTTATTTCAATGTAAACGCGCGTCTTGAGCGTTCAGCGTTTCGCGGCGCGTATTGGCGTCTGCGGACGTGCGTTTCTGCGTCTAAAACGCAGCGTCTTGCCAAGTGGAAGCTCAAACCTGCAGCGATCGTAACTTTGCACGAAGCTGCGGCAAACGCAGGAGTTAGGAAAATCCATCTTCTGTCACTAAAGCTTCATAAGACGGAGCACATGTTTTCACTTCATGGTCCTAGATTAGAATGTTTAAGTGGTCTGTATGAGTAAACGTTTTATGTCCTGGGCTTTAGAGTCAAATATATTTCACACAAACATCATCAGGAAAGTGTTTTAATGATATAGAACAAATATGATGTGGCCCACCTTGGTAAAATGGGCCATGGACTGGGCCACATTGTAAAGAAGCCTGGGAAACACTCCATATGTGACTTACAATGAACAGTGGTGGATACAGCATCATATTGCTGAGCAATAAAGACTGGCCCATCAGAGTAAAGTGGGCCAGGGACATTTCATGGTTAGATCTGGTTTTCAGTCGCCTGCAGTACTTTTAAATCAACTTAATTAGCTGAAATTCCACTGAAATTTGTTTTGTTCACTTTTGTTCTGGTTCACAAATTGTTCTCTAGTCTTGTTCCAAATTGAGGTTCACCCTGAAGTAGCAAATATGTAGACCTAGAGTCATAGTAAAATATAACTGAATAGTCCTGCTGTAGAGCAATAAAAACAGACGCTGGATTAGTTATTATCACTATAGAAACAACTCTGGTCTTGGGCACAATCTTGCGTCAAAAACTGCGATGTATTGGGCAACTGCCCGGCCCACAAGCCGTGGTCATCGATGAAATCTGGCCCTCTGAAAAATAAAGTTGAATAGCCCTGATATAGAAGGTGAAAAGTAGGGATGCACGATCCAGCTTTTTCTGTTCCGATATCAATCCCGATATTTGGCTTTAACTATCTGCGATACCCGATATCCACCGGTACTAGTGAAAGGACTGAAATTGCTTATTTTTCTTATAAAAACGTAATACATTGTACAACTGTTGTTTATAGTGCAAGTCACAACTTAACAACTTAATCTGAATAAAATGCCCAATATTATGAATTGCTATGGATCAACACCAGCCTGTAAATTAGTCTCATTATGTCCAATTAAAGGCACAGCCCGATATCGGCTGAACCGATATCATGGAGCCGATATCCGATCCAGGTATCGGATCGGTGCATCCCTAGTGAAAAGTGAATCAGATGAACATAATGGCAGATTCAGAGTGTGGTCTACGCTTCTAAACTTGTGAAAAGTAAAGTCGGGCCACAAAATGGTCGCTAACGTTTATTTGTGTGTTTTATTTGTACGGATATTTACGGTCTACTTTAATGTCACATTTCTGGCTTCTCCCATTAGATTCAATGGTAGCGTCACAGCCGTAATGGAGCCACAGCGAATTTAGCTACGTGGTGCAGGAGCTCTATTGGGGCGTCAGCTTGGAAAATATTCTGCGTCAAAATACGCTTTAACACACAAGTTTAGATGCTTAAATGCTGTCCGGTCTGATCGCATCATAAATATCCAGACTTGGTCAGTCTGACAAATCTGTGAATATTCTATCAGAGACACGTCACAACACCAGACTTACCTCTGACAAAGGCGGAAGTCCTGCCGCCCAAACTGTCTGAGCTTATTACAACTGTATTATTACAAGACAAAAGAAAGTTAGAAAGAGCCACAACTCTATTTCATCAAACGACAAACAAACAAACAAACAAAAACAGCACTGAGGAGAAAGTTACACTATTTCCCAGAGTGTGTTTAAAATGAGAGTTTTGAGTTTGTGAGCGACTCCAGAGACACTCTCAGACCTGGAGTTAAACTAGTTGAGTGAAAGTTTGGTGTGGCTGGAGTTTGTGGGCCAAAGCCTCGGAGCCGTGTGTGCTGCTTGTGTATACACTGTGTATGCTTTATTGGATTTGGGAAATAGAAAAGTAATGAAGAGTAATGCGGTTTATCTGAGAGAGAACATCCAGTGCTCGCCTCAAATCTTATTACACAGATTTACAGATAGCTCCAGACAAAATGCCACAAAATGTCATGTTTCTAATGGGAAAAGACGAGGCAGCGGTGGAGCAGAATCTGTGAACGTCTGAAGGGAGTTAAACCCACAAAATCACTTTATTAATAACACGGACGAGCTTTAAATGAACTTGTTGAATTCAGCTCTTTACAATCACTTTACAATGATCTGTTTTTCATCATCGACACAAAAGTCCTCAAACATCATCAACAGATCAAAAGAAACAGCCTTAAAGATGCAGTGTGTGAGCTCAAAGTTGTGTTTATGTCACATTGAGAAACGGAGGAATCTCTGAACTGTGCTGCAGATCAATAAGACTGATCATCTGGAGGTAAACTTCTGATCAAAATAATCTCCAGATGCAGAGACACTCAGTTATAAATAATAAAGTCTCTAATCCAGGGGCGGGCGGCCTTTTTCGGCCCTAGATCTACTTTTTAAGATCTACCAATAGATTTGTATTAAGGGCACGATCGATGCTTTAGAGGCATTTTTTGTTTCTCAACACGGACGATACCCAAACACGACCGGCCACTCATCGACACAAACAGTGGAAACAAGTCGAAAAAGCTTTGTTGTCAGCAGTCTTTTTACTGTTTTTTTTTTTACATAATAGATGCATTTGTTTTTTATCTGGCATGTTTTAGAACAGTAAGTCCATTAATTTCAATTTTTGCCAGATTGCTTTCCAGTGGGGCCCCAGACCTCTTTGCCCCCCCTAAACTGGCCTCTGCTCCGCCACTGTTCCCTCTCCTGCACCACTGAACACAGCCCAGCCCAGCGTGAAGCTGCATCCTCGCGCTAAAGTTTGAGGAAATACAATCGTCTGTAACTTTAGTCAGGACAAATAGACTAGATTCATGGTTTTTGTTTCTCTCTGAAAGAATCTGAACATAAAAGTGGAAAAATCCGCCGTATTTCGCCGCGGTTATTTGCGTGTTCAAATCTGCAGCCGTCTTAAATCATCTGCTGTTTCTCCTCGTAACTGGCTCAATATGTGTGGTATTGACGCAAAATAAAGATTGGCTAAGAGCTTATGAGTTGTTGAACACTTTTCTGTTTCGAAACAGTTTCCAGAGTCTTTGATTTTGCACTGTGTGTTAAGAATCATCAGGCACCTGTGTCTAGACCAGACTTGTCTGTCACTCATGAGTTCAGCAGCGGGACAGTGGGACGACACAGCTCGGCTTGGTGCCCCCAGACCAGGTGATGCCCTACGCGCTCTGCGTTATGTGCGTATTGGGGGCGGCGGCGCTGGTTGTCAGTAACTACAAGAGTTTATCTGTGAGAAAACAAAAGTTCTGCTGCTAAATCAACATTTGAATGAAATCTGACCCCATTAAAAGTTACATTCAGGTGAAAAAAAACAGTGTCTCAAGCTTCAGGAGACTGACGTCTGTCAGACCGGTTCAGACCTGATCCAAACAGCTGCTCTCAGACTGTTTTGTTGTTTTATTCAAAGAAGTTTCCCCATGTAAGCAGATGGAGAGTGTCTCTTTCTGTATAACGCATGTGCAGTAAAGTGGAAAGTGACGTCTATTTTATTATGTATGGTCTTATTATAGGATTTCATGTTTGTTTTTATTAATTTAATTATATATTTTTATTGAATTTAAGATATAGCAACAAAAATGGTAAGGGGACTTGTAGATACATTTTGAGCCTTTCTGGACAATTCTGGTCTGTTTAAACATCACATGAGCCATTACAGTTGTGCTAAAGTGGCTGTTCATTATCATTTTGTACTAAAGTAGATTCTTTGTGTATAGCCTGTATTTTGGTGACGGACAGTAGCTCCATGGTAACGCGCGGAGGGGGAGGGGCTTGACCAGCTTCGCACCGTTAGTTCAAAAGTTTGGACTAACATTACAGCAGGGAGACTTTGTGAAGGACAAACAGAGTACGCTGGTGGGACTATGACTCTCCTCCTCACCTCTCCTCCTGCTTTTCCCCTTTCCCTGGCTCTTGTTCTCACCTTCTCTTCCTCTGCGCGTAACAAGCACTGTCGTGTGTGCGAGCGGCAGCAATCAAGCGCGCTCTACGGTAGCCACGTTGCTGTCTCCGGACGCAAAATTGGCCAATTTTGACTAGCTTGCGTGTATTGCACCGTCTCCCGTTAACATGCTGCTGCAAGTTGTTGTTTGTGTAAATAAAATTTAGCCCGGGGTTAGTCAGACGAGCCTTCGCATTGTGACTGACAGGTCTCTGGGACCGACCTGTTTTGACGACACGATCGACCGGTAGATTGCAATTTTAACTTTTTAACTTCTAACTTTCTTTATCTAACTTTTGGAGTTTCCAAACTGGCCAGTCAGTCAAAAATAACAAATAATATAGTCAACATCTACATTTTCATACAAATAACTGCAGATATGTGTCAGCAAGAGACTTAAACCATAAGAATTGTCTTCAGATGAGAGATACGCACCTTTAATGTAACAGAACGTTTATTTACGCTGAACGTAAATAAATAATTCATTCAGTCATTCACTTATTTAACAGGATTCATTAAATCAACAGAAAAAGTGTTTTTGATCAAAGCAAAGGTGCACTTTTCTAAACACGTGTCCTTTAAAAGTCTTAAATCTTTCTCTGAATGAACTTGTGGACCAGGATGTGTTCTAATGACGTGTGTATCTCCAAATCCCGACGTGCAGACAGTAAATCTCTGAGAAGTGATGCTCAGGCCGCAGCACTGAGGCCTGGAGGGAAACCAAAGAGCAGATTTATTCGTGTAATGAAGGAGGACATGGAGTCAGTCGGTGCGAGAGCCGAGGATGCAATTTGTCCTAATTACTCTCTCCGCCGCGCGCACACATTTCCCCGCGCGGCGTTTTGTAATTCAGATGAGTCTATTTCCTGCACGCAGCGGGACAAAACCACTGACGCTGGCCGACGCAGACGCCACAGAGATGTTTGTGCCATTTGCATTTGGAGATCCAGCGCGGAAACAAGCTCGAGTCAGAGTTTAATAAAACATCAGATACGTGTTTACAAAGAGACGGCTCTGGGGAGAAGACTTAGACTGCATCAGACTTGAACTTGGACTGGTTTTAGGACGATTGTGTCTGTGTTTAAAGGACACATCTCAGGCTAAATGTTCTGAGTTGTTACAAGAACTTATTATAAGGAGTTGATTCACATGAGAAAAGACGTTTCTTACTCATAACTTGAGTTCCATCATCTTATCAGGGCTAAACAGAACTAGAGCAGGACTGAAACAGGACTAAAACAGGACTAAAACAGGACTAAGGCAGGACAGGTCACTGCGCTTCGGCCCCTGGTGCAAGTTTAGCCAAGACCAAGACAGGACCGAGTTCAAGACAAGACTGAGTTCAAGACAAGACCGAGAGCAAATGTCCAGAGATCAAGAAAAAAAAAGCAGTTTTAGAGAATGACTCCAACGTGTACATTTATGACTAGGCCTGGGCAAGTTAACATGCTTTTAACATGTTAACGTGCGTTAACGCAGCACGTGCTTAATCACGATTAATTATTTTGTCGGCGTTAACGCAGGTCACATGATTCAGCCCAAAGACATGAATGAAAGCGCCCGCACTACTGCGTCCTTTTCCTCCTCCTCGCTCTCATAAACAGTCCACAAACAGATCTGTTCCATTGCTGCTAGCGCTTTAAATACAGAAGAGTGAGCTCTGCTGTACTGACAGCGGGACAGAGACAAGTCTGAGCTCCGTGTGAGTGTTTAAATCATCCAAAAAGAACCACAAATCACAGAGATACGGACTGTTAAAGAATTCAAACCGATAACTCCTCATTAAATATGTGCAGAGAGAATCAGCCTCGATCAGCGGCAAAGCGCGAACTTTTACACACGTGTCTGTGATGTTTACTTTGAAAACGTTAAAAACTGCCTTGTTTCACTTCCCACAGTGTATTTAGTGAGCACTGAGCTGGTTTTAACCAGGACTATCCCAGAACTAGACCAGGGGCCTCATTTATAAGGTTTGCGTAGGATTTTTGCTGAGCAAGTGCGTACACCTAGTGGCCACAGGTGGCGTGCGCCACGCAAACTCCATATTTATAAAAGCCTCCGTGCGCTCTCCTCCACGCATCTGAGCTTTATAAATCCCACCTGCTTCTAGAATCTGCGCACGTGAAGCAGCGTCAGACCACGCCCTCTCCACACCTCCAATTCACCATGAAAGGTGACTCATGAATAATATTTTAATAGACATGAGGCGATAATCAGTGGGTTTGACACACGGGGAAAGGCAAAGAGGGAGGAGTCAGAGGGAGACGGACCAAGCAGCAGCAGCAGCAGTTTGTCACATGTGGATTTACTACTAATAAAATGTGAATGAAAAGACTTTTGTAACGTAAATGAGGCTCACCTTTTAAATGAATCAGATGTGTGAGATTTGGCCTCGTTCACTCACATAGGCCTATATACGTGCACGCGGAAGTCTGAATGAATGAAACGAGGCTTACGAGCGCGCGAGGGTGACACAGATGCCCTCCCTGAACGAGCCAAAGAGCGATAGGGAAATAAGCAGAATCCAGAGAACAGGCAGCGTTACGAGAGAACGGGACGTGAAACTCCTGTTGCTTCTTTGCCTGAACGTGTGCGTCCGTGGCACAGACACTTTAGACATTTCCTTTACTTAGACAGAGAGAACGAGCGCTCTAAAGCTCCCCGCTACCTTTGGTCCACCCCGGGTCGGGCAGGCTCAGGCTGTGTGCGCGCGTTTGTGTCAGGATCATTTCTGCCTACATTCTGGCGCGTGCTGCGTAAAAAGTTGGACCTGCGTCTTGTCCAATGCTTTATTTATTTAACATAAGTCTCGCTAATGTGCTGAGGGAGGAGTTTTCTCTCAGGTCCGAGCGTTGTTTCATAAATACGTTCATAGATTCAGCGGCATTCTCTCTGGTATTAAAGCCATAATGAACACACGCGCACACGAGAGCCACGAGCTTGTGCACGAGAGCGCACGGGCTTACATAGGCTTCATGTGTTGTAAATAAAAATGAGAGGAATAAACAGCCCTTGTCTGTGTTGGTCAACATCTGCTTTAAAGCTGAAATATAAATGTAATATTTGTATAAAATGATGATTTTCTCCATCAAACACTTCCTCAAACTCTCTTCATTTCTGCTTCTCTCCACGAGTGTCGTCTTTTCCTCGTGTCTCCAGCCTTTGCGTACAGCGCACGCATGGGTTCCAGTTTGCGCAGAGCTGAGCAAAATCCTGCGCCTAGTGGAGCTTTTATAAATACCACCTTTGGCGCAGAGGGAGGTTTACGCACTGCGTAAGGCGTAAGCAAGCTTTATAAATGAGGCCCCAGGTTTTCATCAGGACTGAAAATGTTAGTTACCAATGTAACTATAGTTCTATGAGTAGATGAAGCTAAAACCATGAGCTTGGTTTTATACATTTCTGTTCAGCCTAAAACAAGATGAAATAACATTCTGATCTTAAACATATCAAGACTGATGAATGCTGCTGATATTATTATGTAAAACAGATTATTTATGTTTTTTCACAGCTTTTAAAAGCGAGACGTGCTGCTAACAACAGCAACAAAGTTGGTGGAGTTTAGTGAACTGGGGTGCACGGTAGCCAAGTGGTTAGAGCTCTGGCTTCCCAATAAGGAGGTCGTGGGTTCGACTCCCGGGCCGGACCATATCAACATCTCACGATCTCTCTGGGTGGAGTTTGCATGTTCTCCCCGTGTCACAGTTGGTTCTCTCCAAAAACAGGCATGTTTAGGTTAATTGGGCATCACTGTAAATTTCCCTTAGTGAGTGAATGAGAGAGTGAATGTTTGTCTGTCTAACCCTGCGATGAGTTGGCCACTGTCCAGGGTGTTCCCCGCCTAAGGCCCAAAGTCACTGGGATAGGCTCCAGTCACCCGCGACCCCTAACGGGATTAAGCGGTAAAAAATGAATGAATCAGTTTAGTGAACAAAGTCAGGACGAATCATTTTTGAAAATCCTCGATACAACCTTTAAACTCAGCCTTCCCCTTTTCTAAGTGAAGCTACAAACATCACAGAAAATAAATAAGCATCTGTTTTAGAAGGATTTTGGTGACCTGGTAAAATTATGCATCTAGGCCAAAATACCATTATAGGTTGACCGTTTTTGTCTCTGTAACTGTGTGTGAGTCTTTCTGAACTAAATTAACTGTGACATAACCAGGTCTGAAACAAACTAAACTAGAAGATTAAACTTAAACTAATGACTGATGTAACGATAAAAACCCTGCTCTGATGTGTTAAAAGTATTAAAGTTCTCCAGAGCTGCAGTGGTTTTGAAAAGGTCAGACTAATGTGGCAGAAACAGAAGAGAAAGAGCAAATGTCAGAGACGCAGAGACTTTCGAACCTCCTGGACTCTCATCAGTGCAGACAAACACTTCAGACGCTCATGTGTGGGTCACAATCTGATCCAGACGGCTTTGTGTTGAGCTTTATGGCAAGTTTAGATTTTAACTACGGATCTTGTAAAGTGTGTATTTTCTGATGACAGTGTTTTCTTCTCTATCAGACAAGTATCATAAGAGATGGTTTATTTCCTGACTAGCTTCAACTGTCACTTCCGTCTTCGTCCGTCCAGTCGTCTTGTATCTTTTTGGATGAATATTATTTTGCCGTTTTCCATCTAAGTCTAGCCAAGCTCTTTGTTCGGTCGTTTGGAGATGCATGGTCAAAACTGAGTAAAACACATTTACTTTGAAAGCATGTTAGTTTGAGGTGTGCCTCAGAATATTTTCAATCAATATAGTGTGCTGTGACTCAAGAAAAGTTGAAAAACTCTGGCCTAGAGCAGTGGTTCCCAAAGTGGGGGGCGCGAGATGATTTCAAAATGTATTATTACAATTATGACTTGGCATTTAATCAGTTTTTGGGGGGAAAGGTTATATAAAGCAATATACTATCAAAATAAACCTATTTAACCCTTGTGTGGTGTTCGTATTTTTGTTACTTAGCCAGTGTTCATGGGTCTGGTGGACCCGCTAGAGTTTTGACTTGTCAAAACAACACAATCAAGCAATTTTATATGAAAATACTCAACAGATGTTTACTTTGACACAATTACAAGCCAAATGAACAGTAATCATCGTTAATATTTGCCCTTTACCTTTTTTAGAACACATTTATGAAATAATGTGCAACTCGTTTTTTAAGTAAAATGTAATATAAATATGAAAATCAGTTAAAATCAAGTGAAGTGAGTGAAAAATAACCCATTTACAAATGAAGCAATATGTTTCACAACTACTGATTTTATTCATCTGAACTTCATTAGATATATAACTCATTTAGGTTAGTTTACATAACACAAGTTGAATAAATACAGTAACAATATCAGTCTCATCACATCAGCCTCACTGAACTTTTCCTGTCCAACTTGGATCCACAAACTTCACAGGGCTTCTTTTTGTTTCTGCTGGTCACAACCTAGAATAATGAAAACATCAGAACTGTTACTAACATACATACATGACATACTGCTACAGCTTCACACACTTACTTCAGGTTCAACAGATGGTGGTTTTGTAGGTCGAGTGGATGGGGCAGAAGCATTCTCCTCTTGAATTCTCCCCACAATGGCTGCAGAAGCTGTTGCTCGTGGAACATGTTTGTCTTTTGAAGTTGACCTGAGGAACTCGAGGAAGCTTCTCTTTAGGGCTGGGCAATTAATCCAACAATCGAGAGATCGAGATTGAAATCGAATCGAATCATCAATTATACTTTATGTTATGGTTTTGGAATCAAAAGATCGAAAAACAATCCATTGGAAGTAAAAATGTGTAGTTTGGGGCAAAAGTCAAAATTTGAAGCAGATTATTGATATATACACTATATTCCCAAAAGTATTGGCTCACCTGCCTTTACTCATACTATGAACTGAAGTATATCCCATTCCTAACTTCGTGGCTGAGTTGCTGTTGTTCCCAAACACTTCCATTTTGTTCTATTAGAGCTGACAGTTGACTGTGGAATATTTAGGAGCGAGGAAATGTCACGACTGGATTTGTTGCACACGTGGCATCCTATGACAGTTCCACGCTGGAATTCACTGAGCTCCTGAGAGCGGCCCATTCTTTCACAAATGTTTCTTGTTTCACAGTCTGCATGTGCTTGACTTTATAAACCTGTGGCCAGGCCAAGTGATTAGGACACCTGATTCTGATCATTTGAATAGGTGAGCCAATACTTTCGGTAATATTGTGTAGTTTTAAAAAAAAAAAAAATCTAATAAATAGGACACACACTCACAGATGGTTCTTGTTGGTTTTTGCAAGACAGAGGGTAAAATGTGCGGGAAAGTTGGTTGGTTAAAGCTTTGTGTAGGAACAGGAGGGACAGAAAACACTCTCAGTAGCCCCAGAGAGGAGAAAAATAGAGTGAAAGTACGCAGGACCTATACTTTCCACACTTTATTCTCCCTGGGTCCAGTGGACCCGAACACCCTGTATGTAATATAAATGCGTAGGGGGGTGTACAGTATGCGGTCATTGAAAATTTGTTTTGATTTATGTTCTTCACAGAAAATGAGCCAAAGCCAATGAATTTCAGGTTGAAAAATTTATTTATTGTTTCATTTTTCTATTGATATAAACCGAAAACGGGTCCCACAGACCCGAACACCATACAAGGGTTAAAATGTTTTTGTAGCTTAAGATGATTACAAAAGTATATATTTTTTTCCTGTGGGAGGCTGAAAAGTTTGGGAACCCCGGGCCTAGAGGACCCTTAAGAGATGGGACATGAAGCTATGGCTAGCTTTGGACATCTGAAAAGCTACAGAACTTTTTTTTCCAGAGAAATATTTTGAGGGGATGGCATTATCACCGACTGAAACAACAGAAGCTTCATCTGATCCTTGGACCTGTGTCGTCTGTTCAACTGCACCTGTTCCTCCAGCTAAGGCCCTGACCGATCCAAAACTCCGGCTGCACCTGCTCCTCCAGCTAAGGCCCTGACCGATCTACACCTCCAACTGCACCTGCTCCTCCAGCTAAGGCCCTGACCGATCTACACCTCCAACTGCACCTGCTCCTCCAGCTAAGGCCCTGACCGAGCTAAACCTCCAACTGCACCTGTTCCTCTAGCTAAGGCCCTGACCGATCCAAAACTCCAGCTGCACCTGCTCCTCCAGCTAAGGCCCTGACCCAGTCGACCACATCATGGAGATGGTTCCTGGGGCTGTTCTGTGGTCCAAGCTCCAAACCTGAGGCGACAGAGGTTTCTCCATAACCGCACCACCCTTTGGAACAGAGACGGCACCCACCTCAACACTTTTAAGAAAAATTTGAAGCTCCATCTGTTTAAATGTGCTTTTAATGTTTTGTAATTGTCATGTTTGATTAATGTTGTAATTACTAACTGTTCTTATGTATTGTACCTTTGTTTAACTGCCTTTGACTGTAAAGTGTTTTTGAGTGTCTAGAAAAGCGCTATATAAATAAAATGTATTATTATTATTATTATTATTATTATGGTCGACTCAGCGCCGCCGCCCCCAATACGCACATCACGCAGAGCGCGTAGGGCATCACCTGCTCTGGGGGCACCAAGCCGAGCTGTACCGTCCTGCTGAACTCATGAGTGACAGACAAGTTTGGTCTAGACGCAGGTGCCTGATGATTCCTAACACACAGCGCAAAAGCAAAGACTCAGGAAACCGTTTCGAACACAGGAACATGTTCTACAACTCATAAGCTCTTGGCCAATCTTTATTTCGCATCAATAGGACACATATTGGGTCAGTTACGAGGAGAAACAGCAGATGATTTAAGACGGCTGCAGATTTGAACACGCAAATAACCGCGGCGAAATACGGCGGATTTTTCCACTTTTATGTTCAGATTCTTTCAGAGGGAAACACAAACCATGAATCTAGTCTATTTGTCCTGACTAAAGTTACAGACGATTGTATTTCCTCAAACTTTTGCGCGAGGATGCAGCTTAAGTTGAGCTGTGTTCAGTGGCGCAGGAGAGGGAACAGTGGCGGAGCATAGGGCAGTTTAGGGGGGGCAAAGAGGTCTGGGGCCCCACTGGAAAGCAATCTGGCAAACATTTGAAATTAATGGATTTACTCTTCTAAAACATCCCAGGGTTAGGGTTTTTGAAATCTTGCATAGGGCACCAAAATGGCTAGCAGCGGCCCTGGGTCGACTGGGCTGACATCGGGTTGAAACCTATAAAGGATTATTTGTTCATCAACAGTGGCCATGTGCACATCTGATCTGCAGAAAGAGCTGCTGCTGATTGACACAAATAGTGGAAACAAGTCAAGCCAACGCTGTTGTCAGTAACTACAAGAGTTTATCTGTGAGAAAACTAAAGTTCTGCTGCTAAATCAACATTTGTGAATAAAACCGGTTCAGACCTGATCCAAACACCTGCTCTCGTCCTGTTTTGTTGTTTTTATCAAAGAAGTTTCCCCAGTTTCAGATCGGTGCATCACTATTATGAAGCTACAGATTCTCTAGAAACCAATCAAATAAAAGAAATATAAAGAGAAACACAGCCCCACAAAAGTGTCAGAGGCCGGATTAAAACAGTCAGAAGTCTGCAGGTCTGTTTTATCTGCAGGAGAGGCTCAGACCTGGTGGATTCTCAAACTAACCGTCATTTAGTGAACCGATTATCCTTTCAATCAATCAAATCAGTTGTTCAGAACGCAAAAGTCACGTGAACACAAGACTTTTTATACAAACTATGATCCAGAGTTAACCCAAACCCTAACAAAATGAATCTTCTGTCAAACACTGGAGGGATAAATGTAATTAGAACATGAGTTTGTAACTGAATTAAGACTCCACTGCTGTAAAAACCAGAGGCCATTAGAATAGAGAAGGACAAGCATTTTCTTATTTGAAAACAGCAACAAAATGCTTCTGTATTTGGAACAATCTGTCATCGCTGCTCAATCAGAGTCATACAGCTCGTTGTTTTGTTTTTTTCCCAGGAACCTACATCAATCATTTGTCGATAATTTAATATTCAGTTCACTTGTTGCTGCCATTTTCTCAACAAATCACAAATATTATTATGAGAATCTTCAGCAGTGGCAAGAATAAATCTACAAATGACAGATGTTTGATGTTTGAAAACAGTAGAATTTTGCTGCAGGTTGTGTCATTCTGGTCAAAACTGTCCTCATGACGTGTGTGTGGACAGGACACTAGTCTGAGTCTGAACTAAAGTAAAAGTCGTGGTTGTGAAAAGGCCTTGAGTCTCTCCAGGCGTCACATTATCCATCCTGAGTGAAAGTGCGATGCTAAAGTCTGCTAAACGCCGCAGTTACAGTGAGAAACATGGATCTGCTGAGAGCAATTAGAGCCGCGTCTGAACAGGTGGTGCCGCATTCATTACAACACCTCTCACTGTGTAAGGGGTGTGTGTGAGAGAAGGTGTGTGTGTGTGTGTGAGAGAGAGAGAGAGAGAGAGAGCACACACACCTCTGACTGTGTGTGAAAGAAACTGTATGAGCGTGTGAGAAAGAGAGAATGTGTGTGTGAAGTGTTCATTAGAGAGCACGTCTCTGAATGAGAGCGAGAGAAAGAAAGAGAGAGTGAGGAGAGAGAAAGGGCCCACCTCTGGCATGGTGGCAGAGTGGTTAGCACTCTCGCCTTACAGGTTGTGGGTTCGACGCCTGCTCAGTCTGGGACTTTCTGTGTGTGCTTTTCTGTGCTTTGGGTGGGTTTCCTCTGGGTTCTCCGATTTCCCCAAACCAAATTGTAAACATTATACTTTAGGTAAAATGCTCCAACTATAGTCCCTCAGATGTGTCCCTGAGGCTGCACTGGAGGAGAAGAATCAGAGACAGTGAAGGATGGTCAAATACAGAGGACACATTTCCCACTGGGACAATAAAGTGTGTGTTTACCTTAAGGATGGAAAATTATTTAAAAATTGTTCGAAGTTTGCAGCGACTGAATTGAAAGCCAGAATTGATTAGTTTTACTTCTGCAGCCACTGACTTACACACACACTTGTATAATACAAATAATATTACAACAACAGCCACGATGCTTGAAACAAATCTTAATGTGCAGACCTGACTGAATGTGCATTATTGTGTTACGTTAACACAATGCCTATCAATTGTTTTTTGCAAAGCCCCCCCTTGAAGAGAGAAAATATTTTGCAGGGCCACTATTAGGGAAGGACTGCGTTAACAACTGATGAGTGAACCTCTAAATATGGACAATATGTATGTTTACTCGAGGGTAAAGTTTCGAGTCGGTGGGGTCATTGCCTCAAGTGGAGGAGTTTAAGTATGTCAGGGTCTTGTCCACAGTGATGAAGGAGGGAACGTGAGATTGAGGAGGATCGGTGCAACGTCTGCAGTGATGCAGTCGCTGTATCGAACTGTTGTGGTGAAGAAGGAGCTGAGTAGATTTACCGGTGAGTCTACGTTCAACCCTCACCTATGGTCATGAGCTTTGGGTAATGAGCGAAAGGACAAGATCACAGATACAAGTGTCCAAATGAGTTTCCTCCGCAGGGTGGCTGCTCCCTTAGAGATAGGGTGAGGAGCTCAGTCACACAGGAGGAACTCTGAGTAGAGCCGCTGCTCCTCCACATGGAGAGGGGCCAGCTGAGGTGGCTCGGGCATCTGTACCTCTGCCTCCTGGACAAAGCCTCCCTGGTGAGGTGATACAGGCATGTCCCACTGGGAGGAGGCCAAGAGGAAGACCCAGGACACGCTGGAGGGACTATGTCTCTGGACTGTCCTGGGAACGCCTCGGGATCCTCCAGAAGAGCTGGAGGAGGTGTGTGAGGACAGGGAAGTCTGGGCTTCATTGCTCAGACTGCTGCCCCCGCGACCCGACCCTGGATAAAGCAGAAGAAAATGGATGGAAAAAATTGATGGATGTATGTTTACTGTTTAAATGTTCTGAACACTAACAGTATAGTTTTACTTTAAATATGATTTTATTTTATACATAAACTAACAAAATCAAACTAAATCAAAAATTGTGGCTGCAAAATTGAAAACTGAATCAAATTGTGACTTAAACTAAACCAAGCTAACCCCCCAACTTTAACCCAATTTTAACCCTGTCCTTAAAACCACATATAGACCCTCAAACAGGCCCTTCACAAAGGCAAAGTGAGTGTGTGTGAGGGCGTGCACAAGGAAGGAGAGAGATGGGGGATGAAAGAGAGAGAGAGAGAGAGAGAGAGAGAGAGAGAGAGAGAGCAGAGGTGAGAAAGAGGAAACAGGGTTGTGTGGGGAAGGAAAAGTCATTTGTTCAGCTGTGACTCGGAGCAATCCATTACACCGGCTTTATTGTCTCTGTAATTACCCAAACAAATAAATAAATAAATAAATAAACCCTCACACGGGAAAGAGTTCTGCCCCAAAACTCTGACGAAAACACGGAAAAGTTTAGTTAGGCCAGACACTCGAGCTGAACAGGACAATACGTATATGACAAAACACATGACAAGGTTTTTAATTATTTATTTTTTAATCATCTGTGTCGAGTGACTCTTGATAAACCACAGACCAACTCAAAGCCAGGGCTGTTCAGAGGCTCTTGTTCTCTTGATTATAACCACGAGCAGCTCTCAACTACAGATTACAAAAACAAACTGCAAACACAATCAGAGCAGCAGCAGGTTAAAGTGGTCAGTGTGTTTGTTTTTGGCTCTGGAGCTCAGATATTTTCAGGTAAAATTGCTCCGTCAGTGTGTAAAGTCTGTGTTTCTAACCACACTCACACCAGAATAATACAGACTGTGTATCTGTCTGAATAGTTTCAGTATTCAACTGTAAATCTGCATCGAGTGAGATTTTGAGCAACAGGTTTTGGTGTTGTCTCAGGGGTCAGACCAAAACACTTAAGTTGGCCACACACTACACAACTTTCCAGTTGTGACTAATTAGAATGCAAGTTTTCCCACACACTACAAGACTGGACTGAGAGTGATTCTAGAACGTTTGAGACCACACACTACACAACTGAGACCACACACTACACAACTGAGACCACACACTACACAACTGAGACCACACACTACACCACTGAGACCACACACTACACGACTGAGACCACACACTACACCACTGAGACCACACACTACACAACTGAGACCGCACACTACACAACTGAGACCACACACTACACCACTGAGACCACACACTACACAACTGAGACCACACACTACACCACTGAGACCACACACTACACCACTGAGACCACACACTACACAACTGAGACCACACACTACACCACTGAGACCACACACTACACCACTGAGACCACACACTACACCACTGACCACACACTACACGACTGAGACCGCACACTACACCACTGAGACCACACACTACACAACTGAGACCACAAACTACACAACTGAGACCACACACTACACAACTGAGACCACAAACTACACAACTGAGACCACACACTACACAACTGAGACCACACACTACACAACTGAGACCACACACTACACAACTGAGACCACACACTACACAACTGAGACTGGCAACTGAAAACAGGATTACTCCATCAGCAGAACAGTTAATAATGCACAAAACAACAATGCAACACAGTTTATAAAAGAGTTGAGTTCAGTGCTTCAATTTATTTTTTATTAGATTTTTGATTAACTTTTTTTTTATTATTATTATTATTTTGGTCTTTGATTAATAATTTCTACAACAAGTCAGACAAAAAGTTTTGTTTTAGCGTAATTATTATTTATTGATTTTTGCCATAAGCAAACACTTTTCATTGGTTAAACAGGTCATGTGACCCTCCACGTCCTGACGGGATGCTGAAATAACCATAACACTGGTACAAACACGCTAGTTAGCTAGCTCTCTCAAAATCACACTAGAAAGTTGGACATTTTTCTCCTTTGGATTTTACGTGGATGCGTTACTTTTATGAGATTTGATCAGAAGAAAACTTGTGTTGTTTGGAGTGAGGAGGACGTCCGCAGCGCTTCGTGGAGAGAGGAGGAGAGAGAGAGGAGGAGAGGAGGTGAGTGCGCTGATACATGTGTCTATGGTACGCTGTTGTTGTTGTGGTCATCAGAGGTGTAAGCGTGTGTGCATTTTGAACACGGTCCAGTTTACACGTAGGGAGCTTTCACTCTGTGCCTCGCTGTTACCGCTGTTTTTGCGCTTGTTCCGTCAGAAAAGACGTAAACAGAAAGTTTAACCTCACACGTTGTTTCCAGTGCCTCCTCGGCTGTTTTCATTAGCGCTGGACTCCGTGTTTGCCCAGAGGAGCGTCATAAACGGCGAACAGCACCGGAGCGAGGCAAAAATTGGGCTTATAATTCCAACATGTTTAAAAACCTGCGACTGCAGTCTAGTCTAGTCTAGACCTGCCACAAACTACACGATTGGAACGCGAGTTGAGTCGCGGACATCCACACACTACACGAGTGACACAACTGCGACTGGCTTCAACTACCGTCGACTAATCTCGACTAGGCCTGACTAAGTGCGACTGAAATTAACATGGGAAAATGAGAAAACAGTCGTGTAGTGTGTGGGCAGCTTTAGGGTCGTAACTAGTGTCAGGAATTAGACTTTAGATTCTGGACCTGACTTTCGGGCCGGGTTGGGTCCACATTTCTCATGTAGTTGTCGGGCCTGACCGGGTTCGGGCCAAGACGCAGAGCAGCACTGAACATGTGCAATCCGCGGATGATTGACAGCTACATCAGAACACAGCGCTAAACCACCGCAGGGACAACTAAGTGACCAACTATACAGCGCAAGAAGTTTGACGCACCGCCGCGAAGTGAGGAGAGAGAGACATAAGACTTGTGTATAAGCACAGAGCAGGTAAATAAGGAAGGAGAATGAGAGACAGGAAGGCACGTCTTTATTCGTGCGGATCAAGGAAAAGATGAGGAAGAAAGAGAGAAAGCACGCACATACGTACGCGGTGAGAAAAGAAGGAACAAGAGAGGGAGAGAGAGAGAAATGTGCAGTGGAGGAAGCGCTTTTAGTGCAGAGACACTCTTACATGTAAACACATGGACATCATAAGGAGTTTTTTCTGTCATTAAAATGGCACTGTTCAGTGAGTGGGCTCGGGCTTAGGCACACAGAGACTGACTCGGGTTCCGGTCGGGTTCGAACGTGCGCGGGCTCGGGCTGGATTTTATTGGTCCCGATCTAAACTCAGGAATCGATTAAAAAAATGTACAAATTATCGCAAGCCTGGCAAAAAACTTTGTCACAATTAATCACTTTGTCCCCGGTCGGTGCACTGTCAAGTACTCCTCCCAGGGACTCCAAGGCCGGGTACTCTGCGCTGTTGTTTGGCCCGTAGGCTGACACAACAGTGAGAGACCTGTCCCCAACCCGAAGACAACAGAACAAGAGGGTCCAACACATGTCTCTGAGCTGTGGGGCTATGAGCAGGCCCACACCAACCCGACGCCTCTCACCCTGTGGAGAGTCCAGCCCCTCTCCTGGAGATGTGCTCCAGAGCCCGAGCTGTGCTGGAGGTGAGACCAACTATATCAACCTCCTGCACCAGCTCAGTCCAGGGTGAGCCCCGTAACGCCAATCCAGGCGACGTAACGGTCCTTGTTTTTAAACTGTTCATGAGAGTTTTAGAACTTCTCTCAGTCTGTCCCGTCACCTAAGACCTGTTTGCCTTGGGAGACACTCCCAGAGACATAAAGCCCCAGGCAACAGCTCCTAGATCAGGGCTGGGCAGTTATTATACCTCGAGGGCCATATTCAAATCCAGATCAGTGGCAAAAGGCCGGACCACAATTATTGGTATAAAAATGTATCACTGTTCCAAACACATTTTTTAAAAATAAAATATAAGATATTAATTTATTATTATGTCCATTTATATTAAGAACACAAGTACAAACACAGGCTTTTTAGCCAAGTCAATCAAATGTCTTTATATCTGGATTTTAATATTTATTTTTCTAGTTAGGAAGGTTTTACTTGATGGAACGAGATTATTTCACTTGTTTCAATAAATTTGGACATTGGATTCTAACTAAACATCTTGTAAACAGTCAAACATCTTGAAACAAGTGAAAAACATTTAATCTGGCTAAAATGAGTCAAATTAAGATGAATATTCAGAGTTCTAGTAGTTTTAACTGAGACTATAATGTTTTACAGTGTAATGAGTAAAACATGATCGGGGCGTGTTTAAAAGAACCAGATTTCCATAGAAACAAATGAGAAGAGGCTGCTCTAGGACACAAGAGTTGATTTTAGGTTTTAGGGAGATGCAAAGACAGTTTTTATGCAGGTTTTAGGTTTAGTCTAAAATATTAAAGCGTGTACTTCTAAATGTATCTGCACTGCTGCGTTTGGGCTGTGAGCACTTTAGATCTCCTCCATCTTCAGATCTACTTCCTCCTGTTAAATATTCATACGTTTGCATACATTTTGGATCAGGGTTTGACCAGCTCCAGTTAATATTCAGAAGAGCCGGGGCTGTTTTATTTCTGGTGCAGTGTGAAGAGAGAGTGTGGATGTAAATACAGCCCAGAGGGAAACACAAACGGAGAAAAGAAACTGAAGCTTCTCTGTGAGTCTGATCAATAATTCAGTCTGGTTCATGTTTACGACACAAATATTTAAATGATACAAAATTTAAACTTTAAATTAGAGATTTCAGTCTGTGAGGCAGCTGAAGTTAATTCTGTTTAAATGCAGTTTATTTGTGCAAAATAAAAAATGTATGCACTAAGTCACCTCAGAAATCTGCAGTCATTGGCCCTTAACTCCTGCCGTTCACCGAGCGTGAGTCTGGTGCGAGTCCTGGAGTTATTTTTGATTGCGAGCTTAGCTTTGAGCCACATATTAGGTCTGTTACTAATGCTGGATTTGATCATTTACAAAATATTTCCAGAGTCATTCCTCTCTCGAGCCAGTGCAGAGACATTCATTCATAACTTTGTTACAAGTCCTGTTGACTATTGTAATGCTCTTTCTGGTCAATTGCACCTTGACAACTTCTTCAGAACTCAGCAGCACGACTGCTGACGAGGACCAGAAGAGAGAAAATATCACTCCAGTCCTCAAGTCTCTGGCTCCTGTGAGCTTCAGGAGAGATTTTAAGGTCCTTTTATTGGTTTACAAAGCTCTCAACGGTCTTAGTCCTATTTATTTATCTGATTTGCTTTTATCATATGAGCCCTCGGACCCTCAGGTCTTCAGGTATAATCTTTTAACTGTCCCAAGAGTCCAAACTAAAACTTACAGGGCCTCAGTCAGTTTTTATGGCCCCGTCTGTGGAACAGTCGACCTGAAGACCTGAGGACCTGCATATTTTTAAAGGTAAGCTGAAAACATATCTTTTTACTTTAGCTTTTACTTGATATTTCTTATGTATGGTATTCATTTATTTATTTATTAAAATATTATTTATTTTAAATCTGTTTTAAAGGTTTTCATCATTCTTTTTATTTATGTATCTGTATCTTATTATATCTGTATTTTAATTTGTATTCTCCTTCTTTAACATCAGGGGGGTTTTCTAGTTTTTCTATTTTCTATTTGTTGCAATTTTGTGAAGCACTTTGTGCTACATTGAAATGTATGAAAAGTGCCTTATAAATAAAGATTGATTGATTGATTGATTGATTGATTGATTGATTGAGTGATTGCAAGACTTAGAAAGTGCTTTAAACCGATGTCTGTGAGCTCTTGTACACAGACCTCAGAGCAGTGAGCGCTCGTCTGAGAATCGTGTGAGTGTGCAGAAAGAATCTGTAAAGACTCTAGTTTTCCCGATAGTCCAACACAGTCTCACTAGATTGTTTAGTTTTACCACGACACAAAAACAGCGTATTTTGACAACGACTTCACAGCTGTTTTTAGTACTTATGTTACGTCGTGCATTTAGCACGATATGAAAAAGAGTAAAAATGACACGAGATTTCACAGCGTCAAAAAAACATGAGTTTTGGTCTTGTCCACGTGGGGACGTTTTCTTTAGGTGAAACAGGTAAGTTCAGGCATAAAGTTACTAAAATGGGTAAGATTAGGTCTGGGGCTTGAGGCAGGTTAAGATTAGAATCAGGATTTCATTAATATTCATAAATAAGAACACGTCTTAACAACCACCATTAAAATGAACGGGGACTGTGACGCGTACTATGATCACACAGGACGGCTGTGAACTCGTGCTAATCATACCTCATTTACATGTTGTGTAATGTCGTGGTAAATGTACACTTTCTTGTGAGACCTGGCTTGATAGTCACAGCGGTCTGATGTGATTTTCAAGTCATAACATGAGCATTCTCACAGGAATCCACATGGATTTCAACAGACAAACCACAAAACTCACATTATAATAGGTTGTGTTCACGTTCGAGAAAGTTACATTCTCATGAGCTGGGTTTTTACTCGTAATACAATTATATTAAAACATTGGAATTATGTTGGGTTTATGATGATACTCAAAGACGCCTCACATTTCTTTATTTTATTTGTATAGTTCATTTCACAGACACAGAAAGCGCTTCACAGTGAGATGAACCCCCCTCCTCACTCAGTGACAGTAAACTGCCCTGGGGCAGCTCAGCAGAGGAGGTTCGCCTAAACACCCGGCGCCTCAATCTCCGACTATCACCAAGTGTTCCCTAACCTGCATGTTATTGGTTGGTGGGAAAACCGGAGTGCCCGGAGGAAACTCACCCAGACACGGGAGGAACATGCAAACTCCACACAGAAAGGCCTGGGCCGAGCGGAAATCAAACCTGCGACCTTCTTGCTGTGAGGCCAGAGCACTAACCACTCTGCCACCGTGCATTGTATCCCTTCATTCTGTGTGGAGAGATTCTTTGTTTGAGACACTTCTAAGAGTATTCTTCAGTCTTTAGATGGGAGACAGTGAACTTTAAGAACTACACTACAGTGGGATGGATCTGGTGTTGAGTGAACGTTGGTGGTCAGAAGGGTCCCTTGTTTTCTGTCAGTCTGGGTTAGAGCGAGATAGTCGGATCTGGAGAAAAGGAAGTGAGCTGGTTGCCATGGTAATGAGTTTATTCCTGTTGCTCAGCTGGTCTAAACTGTTTTATTTTTACCTCAGTCTTTACCCAAACCCTTTTCCTAAACATATACTTGTTTCCCTAAACTTAAAGGAACCGTGTGTAAGATGCACAGATAGTGCTTTTACAAAGTTATTTCAACCACAGATCAACCAGAGAGTGAAGTGGTCTATACTTTGTATACGTAGATTAGAAACTACTAATAAATAAGGAAAAAAGTTTGACACCTGACTCTTTGTCTGGTTTGTTCCCATAAATGACATTTCTACACAGTGTGGGTGGAGCCTAATGAGAACTGTATGGAAACAAGTGCTTGAGCCTATCACAGACATTGTCATTTCAAACTCAAACATGTTCCTGACTCTTGATTCAAAATCAGCTTCAGCCTCCAAGAAAACAACCTGGCAACACAAATGTGAGAGTCATGTGAGGCTCATTCTGATTTCTGATTGGATAATCCTCCTGAGAACCAAAACACCAAAAGGAAACAACAAATGAACGTCATGTCCATTGCTTTTTAAATTAGGAATAAGTCAGATTTACAGTAAAAATCTGTGACCCATAAAGGCATGTTTATGAAAACTGAGATCAAAGTCTCACATACGGTTCCTTTAATCACCCTCCCTCCTAACGACTTTAACCTTTAGTCTGCCTCAGGGCAGCTGTGGCTGCAAATATAGTTTACACTACAGTGTGTGTAATCATAAACCTTTCCCAACCCGAGACGACCCGAGACAAACCTCCAGAGAACCACAAGTCTGCAAACGCCTGGGCAGAAAATGACTCATTACAAGCGACTGTTTAACTCTGAGCGCATTAGCATAAGTCAACAGGATTGGTTTGGACTGGCTGATGGACTGGCTGTAATGCACTGCCGAGCACAAACACACCAGATAACAGCGGAATGGGAAATGGGAAAATCATCTGGAACTTTTACATCTCAGACAATATTTGGTTTTGACTTGAGCTTTCTGCGGCGGAGAAGGAGTTTTGGCTCGATTTAAAAGGATTATTATGCAAATGTGACTTTCCAGAGCTTTTAATCTTGTTACAAAAATGTTCTCTCATCGTCGGTTTAATCACAGTTGTGCTTGGATTGATTCCTGCATGTTTGAGTAATCTTGGATTGTCCTGCAGCTGATGCTCTGATGCTCAGGAAACGATAGTGTGATGTGTTTTTTTTTCTTTTGTTCTATATTAATCAGTACAGCAGAAACTTAGTGAAGTTTAATGGGCTATGTGTGTTAGTTAAATGTTACTCCAATCAAATGTGGCCTAAAATGTTTTCTTTGTGCACAAAAAAGGCCCCTCTCTCAAATATTGTTCACAAATCTGTCTAAATCTCACTTCGCTGACATAACAGCAGACTCACACCAGAAGCGACTTAAGCGATTCCCAGATGAAGTGAACACCTTTTCACAGACACAAACAAGGCATCGGTTCAGGTAATCAGCACACTTTAATTAACCCTTCCTCTGAAAACTTCTCCAAGAGGCTGCAGACAGCACGACAGCGACCAGGGCTGAGGAGGGCGGGTTTATCACTTCTGGGGACTAACCCCGGCTCACACTGCCTCCAGTCCAGATCCAGATCCGGATCCGTCTGGTCCGGTCGTCACTCACACTGCCTCCAGATATATGTACAGACTCTGCTGGCCTCGCGAGACCACAGTTCATGGGATTCACGCTCAACTTGGGAGTTTCAGGGAGTTACGTGATCTCTGGCACATGGATATGTAAACAAGGAACACTTACGCCGTGTTATGGGTTATTTCACGTCACTTCATTTTCTGTTGGATTTTTCGACGCTAATGGGTAAGTACGGGACGTTTATTTCATCCTGTGTGTTCAAAAGTCGCGTATATGTCGAGCATTTTGCCGTATTTGTTGTAGTAGTAGAAACGTAATGTTTTTACTTGAAAACCACCGGATTCACTTCACCAGCGCTCACTTCATCAAAAAGGCTCCGGAGCGCTCCGGCAGTCCGGAAAAATTTCAATGAAACGGAAACGATCCGGACGTACGGAGCAGAGCCGCGCAGCTCGCCGGACTGGACGGATCGCGGTGTGAGACCTCTCATTACTTTTCAAGAAACGAAAGCCTCCGTACGCCGGACGGAGTACGGACTGGATCCAGTGTGAGACCGGGGTCAGAAAACCAGTCAGTCAACACTTCTCATTCACACAGAGTGGATCAGGTTGTGGTCTGTGGAATGTTGGTCCACTCTTTTCAATGACTGTGTGAAGCTGCTGGATATTAGCAGGAACTCTAACAGGACATACTGCTAGCGATTTTTGCGTTACACAAGCCCTACGCGAGATTAAAAAGCCATGCGATGCAACATATTGTTTAGAAGCCCTCCACAAACTCTGACGACTTCAACCCCAGCTTAATCTGAAATTGTCCAAGGACTGTTACAATATGATAATCATGTTTTGTTTATTTCCAGAGTAGAAAGACTTTGTTGTCATCACATACACATGATGACTTTTAAGCATCTACAATGGCCCACTCCTGGATGGTGTGAAGCTCTTTGAGAGAAAATGAGACCACAGTGTACTGTCTGAATTGAATAACCCCGGGTGTACAGAGAGTGTGCTTAAAACCACTGTGCCCATGTACACCGACCTCCGAGGAGTGTGGATGTTAGTGCAGGAGTCGCACAGGTCTGTGAAAAGAATCCACATGACCAATAACATGCACGATAGGGTAATATCTCCAGCTACGTAGTCCTGACCAAGCCTAGCAAGAACACCTGGAGATGGGTCCCTGAGCGCTGCACTGTGGCGATCACTGCTCCTGAGGAGATGCTCCAGAGGCATTGAAGGATCCAGGGTCAAATGCTAGAGGGACAAATTTCCCTACAGGGACAATAAAGTATACCATACCATACCATACCATACCATGAAGTTTATTTTTCCCAGAGACCACAGTGTTCTCATAGGAATCTACAGTGACTCTGTTTGGCTTTGGACAAAACCAGACCACAGATAACTGATGTAACAGGCACATGTCCTGAACCGAACCTGCGTCAACGTCAGTGTATGAAAGAATCTTACTTCTCATCAGGAGTCAAACGCAGCGCTCTGATTTCACTTTGTTGTTTGTAAAAAGAAGTTTATAAGCAAGAGGTTTACTGCAGCCAATATCAGAACATGTCGATACGAACCATGCTTCGAAGGATTTATGAGAGAAAGAACCTAAACCGTGTTTGCAGTGTGAACATCAGCTTCCCACCTTTAATGAGGTGATGGTTCTATAGTAAAGTATCTGTGGTGTCGACTCAGCTCCTCATGTTGTATGTTTGTGTGTGGGTCTGTGGGTCTGTGGTCTGTGGGTGGACCGACACAGAAACAGACGCAGTCACAGCTCCTGCTCAGCTGCAGACACCAACAACACACATTTTTTCACATAAACTGCCTTGTTTCTATATGTTTTGATGTTTATTCAGTCACAGTTGTTATTTCAAGAATAGAAAAACAGCAAAATTACACTATGACCCTTTTTCTATGATTAAAGCCAAAGTATATACCTGCCTGAGGTTGTAGCTCTAATACTGAAGGTCTTACATTACGAGGACCTGCTGTGTGTCTTTATAATGAAGCTCTGTCCTCGTAAAGCGGTAAATCTGTGTGTTTTGGACAGATTTCAGTCTCCTCACAGCGATGAAGGCTCGTCCACACTCACGTCGGACACAAGGTTTTATTTGGGGAGAAAAACATGTTTGTTTTTCACTGCACAGACTCGGAGTTTGCTGAAAATGAAAAACACTCGTTGGTGAACACTTGAGTTAAATACGATTACGCAACAAATGAGATGAAAAGACAAAAACACAGAAGAGTTTCAGAGTTTTAGAACATGAAATTGCAACTTTGTTTTTTGTTGGAAAGTGGCTACATGAGCATTTTTAAGCTTAAATGTTTTATGAGTAAGCTGAATATTTGAGAGTAAATACAGATGAGTGGGCGGGGCTAGGTGGTAGGTAAAACACTGGAGGATCAGCTGCAGGACAATACATTAATCTAAACACAACTGAGTAAACGAATAATGAGAGATGCTGTGAGAACATAAAACATCCCTTAAGCTATTTTTAGTTAGATCACCTTCGACTTTTAAAGATAACATTGCATTGGGTTTATACAGCGCTTTTATTTTTGATTCTGGGGAAAGTCTGGACGCTTGAGCTCTAGACTACCATTTCTCTTTTCTCTGTAAACAATATTTAACTTCTAGTTCATCTATGTCTGTTCTTTGTTCTGTTCTGCAGCGAGACAACGTCACATAAAATAAAAATAATAAATAAATAAAATAAAGTGAGGTCTTTTCATCCAAGGCTTACATCTCCCGTACACAGACTGTGAGCCGAGTTCGGTCTGAGTTTTTTGTGAATTGTCTTGTTCACCAGCTCCAGTCCACTGTGGTCTGTCTTTGCCCAAAGCCCGCTGACTCACGTGGATTACCGCGAGAATGCTAGTAATATGATTTAAAAGTCGCATCAGACTGCAGCAACCTCTGACAAAAATAGACTCTTTACGGATTTTTTCCACACACTCGCACAGCACTGAGGTCTGTGTACAAGGAAGCATTGGTTTGAAACACTTGCCGGAGTTGTGCAAGTCCCGTCCCCCACCGAACAGGGGTTACACCAGGCTCCGGTCTTGCCTGACCAGCCAGCCCCTCCTACATTCTGTTACATTCTGTTTGAATGCAGAAGGGTCTGGGACCTGACGTTAGCCAATAAAGTCGTCTCCCAAAGTTAGACGATCCAATCAAGCACGGCGATTCTGACACGTGACACTAAAAAGTCGGGAGTTGCTTTCGAACCCCATTTCAAAACATTCAAGAAGGCAAACGTAGCTGATTTGGCTCGTGCTTCGGTTTTGAACAATGCACGTATCAATTCCTTAAAACCTGAGGCTTCAGACTGAAAAAATCCTCCTGCTACATGTTTACGAAAACATTGTGTCCGCTGTTTTGGTGAAATTTCCGGGTTTTCTGTGATTGGTTGACTCAGTGCTCGGAAAGGCCCCCACGATATTGAACCTCGGCGCTCCGATCCCAGACCCTCACGGTTTGTGTCTGTCAAAGTGTAGTAATCTTTATTTTTATTTTTTTTAAGTGTGAAGGGACTGGCTGCCCAGGCAAGCTCGGGTCCAGCGTACGGAGGCTTTGTGTTTCTTGAAAAGTATTGAGAGGCTTCACAGAAGATCATCCGGTCCGGCAAGCGTCCATTTTTTTTTTCTTTGGAAGGAACTTTTTAGTGAAGTTGTGAAACAAGACACGACAAACAGGAAACCATGCGAACGTGGTGAAGTGAATCTGGTGTTTTTTCAAATAGAATTACAACGCGACTGCTATTAAAACAATATGTCAAAATTCTGGGCAGACTGGGTGCACAATGGACCGACAAGGCGTGTGAACGGGACAGATTTATGAAATGAAATAGGGCTGGAACTTATTAATTCAGTGGACCGTGAAGGCTCAGCACCGGGGCTGAAAACCTGGTCTAAGGACACATCCGTAGTCACAAATATCACAAGAATCCATCTGGCTAGAGCCAAGTTAGCCGTGTCCTACATCTCTGTAAAACCCAAACCAAACATCTGAATATCTTTAAATCTGATTCAGCCCAGATTAAGTCAGTGGGAGACCTCAGAACACTTTAGTTCCACAGTTAAAAAACTCTATATTCTTAACTGATCCTGAAGCCGCGATGGTGTCCTCTGTGATTCTCCACGCTCACTATCGCTCCATCTCGTCTTGTTCAGATTCTATCTTCAGAGCAGAACTTCAGCACAAATATTTCATCACGGCCGTGTCCTGAGGCGAGTTTAAACTTTTAACTTCACACCAGCGGGAGACTTCAGGCTGCGTTTGAGTCAAAGAGCCTGATTATTATTGTATAAACGCAGAACAATGTGTGAACAACTAAACACATAAGTCATTAAGAGTCTGATGGGAGCTGGCACTGACGGAAGCTCTTCTGATCGCTACAGAAACGTCTATAAAACATGCAGCTCTTGTAAAGCCACGTAAATAATGGAACATAATAGGATTAAAACACATTATTGACCTTTGATTAAGTGATAAAGAACAGAATCACATTAAAGAGCTTCGTTTAAACTCAAAGTCTGTTTTCTCCAAATGCATTTTCCTTCACAAGGTCGTTACTATCAGCCTCGAAAACTTTACATTCTTGAAGGTTTTCTGCTTCCTCTTCAAGAACAAGATACAGTAGTATTGTTCATAGGTAGCCAGGGCAATTTACCTGTGAATTAGTTAGGGGAGCTTGAAACAGTGTAGGCAGGCCCAGTCAGAACAATGAAGAGGAAGCAGAGAACAATAGAAACAATAGAAACAGGGAACAATGGATAGGAAGCTAGGGCTTACCAAACCAGTTTTAGGAACAGGTTTCAGGAACAAGTTTGGGTGGGTTGCTCTCTAGGGGAGGGCTTATCTTAGTATATAAATACAGCCAGTCTCAGTCTACTTCCATCAGATTGAAAATGACTTTCAGATGAGAGTCGAAACGTCTTGATCTTCGGAAACACTGTCCAGATGACTACTTTGAAGACTTCCACTATGGATCACTCCTGGATGAATGAGGGACTACGTACACCATCTATTTCAAACACAAACGGAGGAAACATTTCATCTGCACCTGACTGTCATCTGTCTCACTCCGATTTTCATCTCCAACTACACCTGCTCTTCCAGCTAAGGCCCTGACGAAGCCAAGCACAACATCATGGAGATTGTCCCCGAGCGTCGTTCAGCGGCAGCACACTGCTCCTGACAGACGCCCCAGAGGCTCTGCAGGATGGGTCAAATGCAGAGAATGAATTTCCCTCTTGAGGGATCAATAAAGTATTATCTATCCATCTATCTATCTATGAGATTCTTCTTTCTGTGCTTGCATTATCAGACAGTTTGATCTAGTCCCACCTCAAGGTCTTCATGGACATCTAACACATTTAATAAATGTGAATTGTAAACATACAATTGTATTTTTCTGGCAAGTATAGCAAACACTTTTCATTTCTTTGCACAACTTTAAAACCTCATCCACAATCTTATATAAAGTGTAACATTACCAAAGCAGCAGCAGCAGAGAGAATCCATCAGAAACACATCAAGCTCAAACATTTACAGAAAAAAAGGGTTTAAATTCACTTTCTCAACAAACTGGACACATTCACAGAGCAATTCTCAGGTATTCGTCCACCTGCTATTCTTGTTTTTCACTTCTCTCCATGAGGCTTGTTTTTAGCTTTCACGACTCGTTTTGGAAAAAGAAGAAAACAGTTCAGCACCACGGACAGAGACGCACCAACACATTTCAGGCCATTTTCGCTTCGTTTTCCTGCAAATATTTTCACAAACGGAGCCGACGCCAGAGTTCTCCTTCGGCCTCTGGTGTTTGATGAGAAATCTGCAAAAGGAAATTCCACAAATGTTTTTTTTTCCTGGTCGTTTTTCTCACTTTAGAAGCTCCGTCTTTGTCCCTGAGCTGCATCGATCCGGCCGCGACCAACGACTGCAGATTCTATTCCAGTTTGTCGTTTACAGAAGAGCGGGAGGGCATCTGACACTCTACACGTCACTGTTCAGAGCGTGCATTTGTCAGAGATGTGAAGAAAACAGGTAAAAGCAGGTCTGGTTCGTGCGTTCGTGGGAAGCGTTTGGTGGCATTTGCGTTTGGTGACATTTTCCCAGAGACGTTTAATGTCAAAACAAAGAAACAGGAGCTGCTTTAGGTGAATCCGTTTGAGTTTAACGGAGACAGAATGAGAGCAGCAGGTCAGCACATGTTTCTATCAGAGCTGGAGGTTAGCCTTCGTTATGTATCTTCATATCAGCGGCAGCAAAACAGGGGGCACTACCTCATCTGACCCTGAAAATACACACTATAAGGCAAATATAAGCTTTTAACTCTTTCCCTGTAATGACAAAACTATCCGTCATAGACATTTTATTCTCTGCGTCTCTCTGATGCTCGTGCTGACTTTGTCTACAGTCAAATACATGATGCAGTTTCACGATTCACCAGTAGAGGGGGGAATAGTGTGAGCACAAGGACCCAGAGAGAAATATACATCTGCTCTTTTGTTGATAATAAGGCAGCATAGTCAGCTCTGTTTTACGTTCACAGTGCTTCTGGAGGTCTCTTTCTTTTCAAACAGATTCCAGACAAAACTGTTGGACTAAAAACACAGTTATAAGCAGATATTTGATCTTTAAACTGAGAAAAGACGATCCTACTGGACTAGGACTCTTAAGCACAAGGTAAACAGAACCAGAGATCTTACACAAGTCTGTGGCATCCCTTTGAGATCTTTAATTCTGACACTGTTCCCCCAATTTACAGCGGCAGCAGCACGTCGTATGTGCAGGAATCGCTCATAATAGAATCAAGTTTGATCTGGCTCTTACCGTTTACAGCAGCAGTGTGAGACGCACATCTGACAAACGTAAATATGCAACGTGTTGTTGTAATAGGTCAGATTCAAATTTTTTGCAAGAGAAACACAGGAAATAGCCGTGCGGTGACAAAATAAGTTCCGATGCCCTTACAGGCGTGTCCAGACGTTCAGTGAATGACTGATGTATGAATTAGAAGAAGCTTGTTGTTTGTTTGGAAACACGTTGCAAACTTTCCAACTTCAAACACCAACTTCTTTTAAATCCCGTCCTTATGAGACTCTTTCTTCTTTTAATAACAGTTGAACTGTTATATAAACTACAATCGTTTACAGCTGAACATGAAATGAACATGTTTGTGGCATCAACACTGTCTCCTTTGTTCACTGTATTGTATGCGTCTTAAATGTGTCTGTTTTCCTGTTGCTGCTTGTGCCTGTGTGTGACATTGCACATGCACGTGTGTGTGTGTGTGTGAGAGCGAGAGATTGCTTAAATACTACAGTATTAATTGAGAGATGGGGTGAAAAACAGGAGAAATATTAAGGCTCTCAGTACAACGTGAAATAGTCAAAACTTTGATGGGAAAAAATTGCAAATACAGCAACTGCAGCTTGTTGATGCTTCTTTGATTAATCTTTTCTTCACCTGACCAAAGTATCTGCGGTTACCATGCAAAATAATGGCAAATCTGCCATGTTTGTTGTCAGTTTGGAAGAACTTCCATTGGAATACATTAGATAAAACAATTAAAAAAGTAAATAAAACAGTGGTGGAACAGCCCAATAAACTGCTGGGTCAGTACTGGTGAATGTATCTATCACTCTGTAGTGTCAGAATCTAATTTAATTAATGCTATTTTCAGTATTTAGCTGTTTAAAATCTCCATTGGTTTAACGTTAGACCAACAGAACATTCTAATGATGTGTGATGTCACCTTCCCGAGCCTAATACGAGAGCAGTTTTTTGGTTCAGACTTGTGTTGCAGAGTTTTTGATGTGCCAAGTTTAAATTGACGCTTCTGAAAATACACTCATGTGTCGATCTGTCCACGCCTACTGCAGCTCCTCAAGTCAAAGTCATGGCTCTTATTTCTCCTTTAACCACATGTAGTCTATAAAAGACCCAGTTCTTTTCATGCTCTTCTATATTTATCTTCTACACTGCAAACTAAAGTAAAGCCGAAGTCAAAAGTAGAATTTCTAAAAGTGCGAGACCCTCTCACGGTTGTCAGCTCGGCTCCAAACTTTCCCCTGACGCGCGGTAAAGGACCAGATTCTTCTAACATCGTCTCTTAATCACGCCGCCGCTCTAGATATGTGTCGCCAAACAGCCACAAACCCGGTTCTCTCCTCGTGTCTCTCGCTCTCTAACACACCGTACGATCAAGCTGGCTGCCTCCACAAGAACAGTCAATATTTTACATGTGCCACAGTATCAGCACTTTGATGTGTTTTTTCATAATTTAAAGTTGTGTTGAGTCACCCTATTTAAGTGTAGTCGTGTTAAGCAGAGAGGGAGACGTTTTCAATAGTGTGCAATAAGTCCAGTCTTCAAGTAATTGAACATATGGATATAGTCTTTCGACTTTAAGGCAGAATTTAAAACTTGACTTTAGCAATAAGTCAGTTGAAAAAAGTGTGATACTAAACTGGATTGAGGAGGCTGTTCTAAGAGGATAACACCCAGAGCCGGATCTAACCTTTGGGGCCCTGAAGCAAAAATCAGCACTTCGGGGGCCCTTTGAGTCTTCTTACGAACCTTAATCAGTCAATCCAAACAGCGTTTAACTGACTTGATTTCATTATAATTTATAACTTATACACAAGGACGGACAAAAATCTGTAGAACTAAATAAACGATTGCTCAACAATAAAGAGATAACGAAAAATCCTGCCCAAGAAACCCTTGAACTAAAACAGATGCTTTTCCCCCTACATTTGAAGTGAGCTATTTTAGACTAACAAATCTGATTTTTTTTTTTTTTTTTGCATAATTTTGTTATTTGTAATTATATTATTGCTCCTCTGCAAGTGTCACTTGTGGCAGTTTTTCCAAGTGGGGCCCAAGCCCTGTCCCTCTCCCTGTGAGCTCCGCTCTGTTCTCTCTTCATGTGCTCACGCTGGAACAGCCGATGAGCTGAATCATAGCACTGGACTTTTTGGACAGAAATACTAACGTCTGAACTTTATCGAGACAAACAGCCTCATGTTTTTAAGTGGCTTTTGAAATAATTCAACATAAATGTGCAGAAATTCACCGTATTTTCCGCAGTAATTTTCGTTGCGGTAAATTTTGCGATCTACAGACGTTTAAGTTCATCAGCTTTATGTGTTCGTAGTTCAGCCAATACTTGTCCTATTGGTGCAAATAAAAGATTGGCCAAGAGCTTATGATATGCAGAAGATGTATTTGTTGCCCAAACTTTTCCCAGAGTCTTTGGTTTTGCGCTCTGTGCTTAGAATGATCAGACACTTGTTTCTGCTTTTCTCAGTCTTAGCTCAGCAAAGGGAAATTGGCTGTGTCTCAATTCAGAAGGCGGGGCCCTAAGCAACTTGCGTAGTCTGCGTATAGGAAGGTCCAGCTCTGAAAACACCACAATTTTTCACGTAAGGGCATCTAATAATGGAAGGCCAACAGAATGACTAACGTCAAGACAGTTTGTTTCACCAAACACGGTTTTACTTTAATTTAAATTAAGAAATGCAACCAAACTTTGATTTCTTGGAGGCACTGCTGGAGTGACTGAAATAAAATTAAGCAAAGGCACTAGGTGGCACCAGCCTGGGTAAATAATATATAAAATAACATATATGTAAAGCAGAGACAGTGTCATTATTTCAGATCCCATAGTTCCCAAAACTTTTCAATCAATTCTAAAGAGAATCATGCTTCGATGACCAGCCATAAAATGTAGAGTAACTCTTTAAACTTGAATAATTGTTCCTCATAAAAAACACCTTAGTTTCATTCACACTTCATTCACACTTTGATGATTCCTGCTTCATAATTCTTTCTTAATTGCTTCCAGTGTAACTCAGCTCAGTCCTGGTTCCTGCTCTGGCTCTGCTCAGAAATCTTCTCGTCTCTGTGCTGTCGTCGCACAAACAAAGACAAAACTCTCCCTAAATTGAAAAGGAAAGTCTCATTTGGGGCTTTACTTTGAAATCCTCACCGAGAAAACCCCTCCATTATTATTTACGGCTCCTGGTTTTTACCTGAAAGTGCATTTTGCGTGAGAATCGGGCGAAATGAAAGAGCCTCTTGCCTCTTGAATCTGCGTGGGGAAAGTTTGGCTTCATGTAAAATGTATAAACGTCTTTGTGGAACACCTGAGACGGAGAAGAAGCAGAGACGAGACTCAGAGTAGCGCTGACGTTGAGCTTCTGCAGACGGACGGAGCGACTCGGGACTAAGACAATCACAGAGAGAGAAAGAGAATCAGACTGAGACGCTTGGTTAATTCAGAACTCAGCAAGTTTTAAAGGTCTCAATGAGTTTTAGCTTGTTAAAATGCAGTTCTTCATCAAAATATCCCCAAAGTTATGATTTCTTTTTTCACAAAAGCTTCAATAATCTTGTTTCCGTTTGCAAAGCCCTAAAACGCTTTGGTCCACTTTGTGATGTCACTTAACTCTTTCAGCTCCAGTCCTGTTTCTTCACTCTCAGGTCTTTTCACTCATCTTAAACAATATTCACAGCTCCACAAAACACTTTGTGCAATTGGAATCATGACATGTTGTACATTAAATGAGACCTACAAGTGTCTACTTTAAAAGTGTTATTTTTACATTAATCCATCTCTTGTTAAGACATTTGAAATTCCTTATTTTCATTCGATTTAGTGTTTGATGAGAAAACTTCCTTTTCTGAATCAATCCTCGTGTCAGTGTTGTTTTCCTCTGTTCTACTTTTTAGTGAAAGAATCTGAGCCACTACAATGAAATAATGTCTTTAGGATAAAAACAGGAGGTTTACATGATTAAAACAATGAGGACGAGTGTCTTTTTCGTCTTTAAACCAACAGACGCTGTGTTTCTGATGCAGATTCTATAGATTCAGTCTCTTTCATGGAGCAGAGATTAGATTGAAACACAAAGAAATACAGTAGTAAGGCCTATTCATACTTCATAAGAAGTTTTTTTCGGCCCACTCCTCTAGACTCCGCCCCCGTGAGCCCTAACCACCACTTCCACGGTGTTGTTATTGTATTAGTGTCAAGGTAGTTTTTCTGTATTTTCTGTGTTCAGGTGCGTGTGGGCGCACGTACACACTCTGTAGTTACAGATATCTGTCACTATGATGGCCAGAAGAATGTTTTCATGTTTGTAACACGTTTGTCTCCTCACCACTTCCTCACATCAGCCCCACACAAATGTGCGTCTGTCTGATACATCCCTGATGCACGTACGTTTGACATAAAAGTTGTCCCACCATCTTCTTATTTAGGCCAACAGGCTTCATAATAATTGCTAATTGTAACACCACCTTTGTCGTATATAGACTCGTCGTATATAGAATGTAGTAGCAACTTGTGGTTGCTACTACATTGGTCGCACAAAAATGAAATTAAATGAGCGTTTTGCTGAGCATAAGTACGCCATCAGAACTCAAAACATGGACTATCCCATATTTAAATCAGCAGACCACACCAACATAAACAATTTAAAAGTTATGGTTTTGGAGGTGGTACAAAAGGATCCGAGGGGTGGGGACCGCCTTAAAAGACTCTTACAGAGAGAAACATTCTGGATTGAGCTTTTACAAGCCACCAGATACCCAGGACTCAATGAAGATGTTGACTTTTCTCCATTTTTATAAATTATTTACTTATTTATATTGTACAGTTTGTTTGTTTTTTGGTTATGCAGCACCTACAGAGTTCACGTGACTCTTGATTATTTAAACTCCATACCTGGTGTCTAATACATTCCATGCCCTGAGAAGACACGTTTGTAGTGTCGAAACGCGTCGGCGTATCCATGTTACAATAAAGGATTTTAATTTTTGTACTTACTACAGAGTGCCTCGGATCTTTTTTGACTGCAATTACACTGGCTGGTAACGTTAGCAAGTCTCCCATTCTGTCTCACACAGGCTTCATTATAACTTTAAGTCTCCTGCTTCAAAACTGGTGCTGTCTATCCTCCACTGTGTTAGCAAAGAAGTTTGTAGGACCGGGGGAGACGAGCGGCACGTTCAGCAGCTAAATACTACAGAACTGTCAAAAGATTCAGCCGTGGATTGTATGAGAAATCCCGCCCACTTTGGAAAAACTAGCCAATCAGAGTCGAGCTGCCGCACAGTTCTGCTGAACAAAGTTCTGCTCAGCTGATATGACAAGAACAACCTGCACAAACTGCCAAACAACCACTGTAAGAACAAAATTACGTCATTTTGTTGAGCGGGCTGAACAAAGTTGATAAAGTATAAATTGGCTTTTACTTTGACACTTTTCACTCGCTCACAGAAGACTCGCTGCATGTGTCGTTCTCCTCAGAGTCCTAGTCCAGTCCTAGTCCAGTCCTAGTCCAGTCCTAGTCCAGTAGGATCGTCTTTTCTTCAGTTTAAAGATCAAATATCTGCTCTAAACTCACTCAACTGTGTTTTTAGTCCAACAGGTTTTATCTGTGATCTGTTTGAAAGAAAGACGACCTCCAGAATCAGATGTGAACAAAACAGAGACGACTGTCATGTGACCTCCTCTGGGTCCTTGTTCTCACACTATTCCTCCCTCTGCTGGTGAATCTGTGAAACTGCAACATGTATTTGACTGTGGGCAAAGTCAGCAGGTGCATCAGAGAGACTCACATCACCGCAGAGAATAAAAGGTCTGTGACAGAAATAGATTATAGATAGATCATTAACGGGTTATTTCACACCATTTTCAATCTAGTCNCAAATAAATTTACAATATAATGTATTTTTGCAAAAATCGCGGCATGCACGGTTGTTAGGGATTTGGCCGACATTGATCAAATACCACTGTTTTTATTTAAGTTCTGTTCACAAAGTTGATTTCTTTGAGTTTTTAGGTTCTTGTTAAATATGTTTTTATCGCGTAGAAAACATATCAGGTGCGTTTTATTTCAATAATTAAATCTTGTTAATCCTGTTTTCTTTGTGTCATACCTGTTTGTTTTCATAAAGCCTATTCGTCAAATCTCAGAAGCTAGCAAAAGGGCTGGTTGTATTGATGGAGCGACGTTTGAAACCAGGTGCACGGTGGGACGGTGATTGTTTGATGTCCTTGGGCCAAGACTTTAATGACATTTGCCTCAGTGTGTTTACACTGGTGAGATGTGGACGCTTGGAAAGGCAGGAAGAAAACAACTATATAAAATAGACATTTTTTATTTACCTATACAAGACTAAAATGCTCTTGGTCCACATCAATTGACTCCATTAAGCTATCCTCACCGCCCAGTGGTAGTTTAGCAACTTTTAGCCTTCGTTGAACGTCCGATTTAATTCCATCCTATTTATTTTTATCATTCGTCGTTGTGCCAAATGTCTGAATCCACTAATTGAGAGCAAGAGGTTAGAGCAAGTTTTTAACGAGCGCTAAAATTTTATACATACAGCTGAATGGCGAGCATTTTCTGCGTGATAGTGAAAGTATCAGTAAATGCAACATTTGTATTGACATCAGTGCCCAAGAAGGACCTGCTACATGGACGCCCGCCAGTCTGTTAATAACAACCATACGAACATTATTGGATCAAAATGTGGTTTTAGATGGGTCCCTTGTAGAATAAGGGTTCATATATTAAATTGTACTTTTGTAAGAATTGGCAAGTACAAAAACCCTCTGAACAATAACTTTGTTTTAGACTGGGGGCTGCAAGATTTACAATACGCTGTTTAGTATTTAGATTAGCTCATACATTTACAATAACTTTTCTTGTGACGATTTAGTTTGTTTTGTGTATTTATAAATGAAAAAATGGTCTGACAGTTCTTTGCTCAATGTTTTATGTATGCTAACAGAAATGATTACTTATTAACAGGCTTCATTACTTATTTAAGCTTTTTATTCCAAACAATACTTAATACTAATCAGATGTAAGATTTGTGGTATTTATAATATGACATTCATATATCCTGAACAAAAATAATAATATCGTATGAAATGTTGAACGATAACTGAACTACATGGACATATTATTTTAGTTCCAGTGTTGGTATCTAACAGTTTTATATGTGGCACAATATTTTAATCTGCAGCAATTAATTTATTTTAATTCTACAATTGGTTGTCTGTCATTCATCGTGTCAGGTTACTCAGGCCAATATTGGCTGCTTTATCTACTACGCTGATCAAGAGTTAAGAGAATTTTCTTGTCAAGGTCACACAAGACCAATTTATTATTTTTTTTTAAAGTTCATGGCTCCATACTAACGTTGCATTATATCAATTCAATCAAACTAAATCTCTTTATCAGCGGTTCACCACTTTTTCTTGTCAGACCTTCGGAAAGTCACACTTCTTTTCCAGGGCTAGGTCGTGCGGTTGTGTTGCACCGATAAACAAATTTAATGCAAAAACTTCTTGGATTCTAGTCTCCCTATGCTTGTTATGGATTTGCTGTATTATAGGATTATAATTGGCATATTACACTGGTCCCAAAGCACACAGAAATGTTATCAACAATCTATTTACTTTTAACTAAAAATTCAATATATGATTAACAAGAATCCTCTGGAGCCGGGTTAGCATATGGCGCGCGACGGTTTGTGTCTCTTCTCTTCTGATGATGTTTCTGCGCCTTGGCTTGGACTCAGGCCTGACTAAGATGCGACTGAGAATGTAACAATGGGAAACACTGAGTCAAACGAGGTTCTAGTTGGTTGTGCAGACTATAGGGGGAAACACCTTCTGAGACATTGGTCCCCAAACTTTACCAGCCAAGCGCGGTAAATAGACAGAACACCCAAAAAAAAAAAACCAACTATTCCGCCCCCACTCTCTACAATCACTCACTAAAGGTGTCATTTACCGTTAATGCCAGATGATATCTAAACATGCATGAGTTGGAGGGGAGTAGAAGAGCGGTGAGATAAGAACTCTCACATTTGACCTTTCCACACAAAGACAGTAGACATGCAAACTCCACACCGAGAGAATACATTTGAATTTTGATATGGTCCTGACCCGGGAGGTCGAACCCCAGTAACTTACTCCGTATCATTGGGAAGCCAGAGCTCTAACCATTGCTTACCGTGCACCCCACAATTCTTAATACATTTTTCTTGACTCCATTTATTGAAAGAGTAGTTCACGTTGTCAACACTTGATAACTTTTATGACATAATTTCAAAACACAACCACGGAGGAAAAATTCTCATGAGATTGTTCTTTGCTGTGAGCGCATTATCAGACAGTGTTGAGTTCTGTTCCCACCTCAGGTCTTAATGGCTATTATCCAACATATTTAATAAATCGTGACATTGTAAAGCATACAATTTTTTTTCTGGCATTAGTAAAGGCAAAACAATATTCATTTCTCTGCAACTTTAAAAACATCCTTCACAATCTTATTATAAAGTGTAACATTGCCACTTCCGCTCGGTGGCATGGAGTGAAGCAGCGGTGGGTAACCAGCTCCGCACATAAACTTCATATTTTTGCTTCCCAAACTCTATTTTCATCGTTGTGGTGCGCTAAAACGCTACTGAAAACCAAACATGGACACCAGGAAAGGGAAAAAGTACACTCAAACAACTTTAGATGCTGAATCGCTTTCCACTGGAGACAAGTCCGAAACTGCTAAAGCTAATGCTAGCCCCACTTCTGCGGACGAGGAGAGCCATCTCCCTGGGGACACTGCGTGCTGAACTGCGAACGCAGTTTGAAATGCATCGGGAAGTCACGAGAGGAGACATTAAAATGGAGATTGAAACCCACTGCAAAGAAATAAGAGATGATATCGCTGGTCTCCGAGATCAGACCAAAGCAGATATTAAAACTTTACGTGACGAGTTGACGGAGCGAGTGGACAAGCTATCGGCTATGCAAACAAACACGGCGAACACGCAGAAAGACATGGAAAAGTCACTCACGGATACAACTGACAGGCTGGTGATTCTTGAAAAGGAGCACCATTCACTGGCAAGTGACTATAAGAAGCTGTACGACAAGTGCGTTGACCTGGAAAATAGAAGCCGCAGACAGAATGTTCGGATCGTAGGAGTCAAAGAGGGCGCAGAAATGGCAACCCTACCTCTATCTTTGTTGCCAGGCTGCTGCAGTGGTATTAGGAAAAGAGAATTCTGAAGCCGACATCGTTGTTGACAGAGCCCACCGGAGCCTCGGACCACACCACGTACCGGCTGATACGCCTTCCCGTGCCATAATCGCCCGTCTCCATTATTATGCTGACAAAGAAAAGGTTATGTCTCTGTCACGGGCCAAAGGGAAGTTGTTCTTCGAGGGATCCCCTGTGCACATTTTCCGCCGATATGAGTCCGGAGGTGGGAAGACAACGAGCAGCTTTTTAACCAGGTTAAAGCTAAACTTCGCAACGCTGGAGTCTCGTACCGCATGCTTTTTCCGGCCAAGCTTGCGATAACTGTGGATGGATCCAACACATATTCAACGATCCAAAGTCCGCGGAGCAATTTACCCGCAGCCTTCTGCCTTCAGTGGAGGAACGATAAACATGGACACCAGACCAAAACACAGGTTTTAAATGTTGTCGTTTTATATTGCATGCACCCAAAATAAGGAAAAAGATAATTGACAGGTTGTTTTACGTCTGGGTGTGTTTTCAGTTGAAATATTGTTATAGTACTGTAACGTTATCTCAATTTAGAGCAAAACATAAATGAAGAGGAAACAAATATTTTTTGTTTGTTTTAAAGCTCAGCGCCTAAATGCAGACTTATATATATGGGTCAGTGCATAATAATAGATTTTTTTCTTTTATACATATATATAATTTTCTTTCAATTTATTTATTCTCTTTGATTTGTGAGTTCAAGGTAAATGACCTAATATCCAATTCTAGAGTTGGGAGGTAACTAATATTTTTCATAGTTTCAATAGGAAGTTTAGTGGGTAAGTCAAATGTTCTTATTCCCTTTGGAGTTTAGTAAGTCAAATGTTTTTTTTTGTGTGTGTGATAACTCTCTCTGTGCTAGTTTTGTGTGCACTGTTTATGTAGAGAGTTAAAGGGTGAACAAGGGTTTTTTGTTTTTGTTTGTGTTTGTGTTACCTGCTGCACTTTTAACATGCCTCTTCGTGGTGTTTGTTTTTTAAATTCATCTTGAAACTGGTTAACTATTTATATCTGATTTCTTTCAAGTATGGCCAGGTCAAATGAAGACTTAACGGGGTTGACGGGCGACAAAGTCTTGTGAAATTCGTTTCATGGAACTGTAAAGGGCTCAATGGGGCAATTAAACGGGGTAATATTCTAGCACACCTCAATAAATTAGAGACGGATATAGGTTTTTTGCAAGAAACGCATTTGAGAGACCAAGACCACAGACGATTGCGTGCAAAATGGATAGGGCAAGTGTATCACTCAAATTTTCCGCTAAAGAGCAGGGGTGCAGCTATAATTATTAAAAAGTCCATTCCTTTTGTAGCCTCAAATATAGTGTCGGACCCTCGAGGGCGATATATAATAGTAACAGGGAAATTATATAATGAATCTGTTATTTTTAGCTAATGTTTACGCCCCAAATACTGATGATGAAAACTTTATAAACACATTTTTTTCCTCACTTCCTAATATGGACTCTCATCAATTGATCATTTCAGGAGATTTAACTGTGTTTTGGATCCTACTATTGACAAATCATCTCACAAATCATTCGCAATATCCAAATCAACTAAAGCTATTCATAACTTTATGACCAAATATAAATTATACGATCCATTTCGAGTTTTATCTCCCAATTCCAAAAAGTATTCCTTTTTCTCTCCAGTCCACCATACTTACTCTCGAATAGATTTTTTCTTGATGGATTACTCATTTTTACCAAAACTCAGACACTGCGACTATGAAGCGATCATCCTATCTGACCACAGCCCAGTATCACTTCATATTGTGATGGGACATAAGCCTATAATTAGAAAATGGCGTTTCAATAATACACTCTTATCAGACCAAAAAATAGTAGATGATATTAAAAACCAAATAACGTTATTTTAGAATTAATGATGATCCGGCAATTACAAGGTCCACACTTTGGGAAACATTTAAAGCTTATCTGAGAGGCCAGGTCATTTCACTAAGTAGTCTTAAAACAAGCAACGAAGAGATAATGAATCAAGATTAACCCAAGAACTTTTGGCAGTGGATAAACTGTACGCCAACTCTCCTACACAGACTCTTTACAATAAAAAGCTGTCTTTACAGACTGAATTAAACTTACTTTATACAACAGCAACAACAAAACAATTGACAATACTCAAACATAAGAATTATGAATACGGTGAAAAAACAGGTAAATTGTTAGCCCAACAAATTAAAGCAAATGCTGCATCAAGATTAATCACAGAAATACGAACAGAAACTGGACAGATCAGTACAGATCCTATTGTGATTAACAACACATTTAAAACATTTTATTCTGAACTGTACTCATCAGAATCCAAATGTGACCCAAATCTAATAGAAAATTTCTTTAAAAATATCCATATTCCTAAAATCAGTACAGAAAATATGGAGATATTAGAAGAGCCTATTTCGCTTGAAGAACTAAAGCAGGCAATTAAAAGTATGCAGAGTTCAAAATGCCCTGGCCCTGATGGGTACGGTGCAGAATTTTACAAAACTTTTAGTGAACAGTTGGCTCCTCTTCTCCTATCAGTCTTTAACGAGGCTCTGAAAGTTGGCTACCTACCTCCTACTTTATATGATGCATGTATCACATTAATTCATAAAACGGGTAAGGACCCAGTCGAACCAGGATCCTACAGACCTATAAGTCTTTTAAATGTTGATAATAAATTACTAGCAAAAATTTTAGCAGTACGTTTAGAATCAGTTCTTCCAACAGTTGTGTCCACAGACCAAACCGGATTCGTTAAGAATAGACAGTTATTTTTAACATTAGACGGCTCTTTAATATCATTTATACGCATAACCCCAAAAGTCAGGACTCAGAGGTGTTGCTATCGTTAGACGCTGAAAAGGCCTTTGACAGGGTCGAGTGGGACTTCCTCTTCTCGGCCCTGTCAAAGTTTGGATTTGGTCCCAATTATATTTCTCTGGTTAAATTGCTTTATGCCCAGCCCAAAGCATCAGTCTTAACTAATAATATCACATCAAGTCCTTTTTCCTTACACCGCTCAACGAGACAAGGCTGTCCCCTGTCTCCTCTTCTATTCGCTCTATCCATAGAACCTCTTGCTATATCACTACGTTCCGCAGAGGGTTATACTGGTGTCTCAAGAGGAGGTGTAGAACACAAAGTGTCTCTCTACGCGGATGATCTGCTTTTATACATTTCAAACCCTATGACATCATTGCCATCAATCATGACCATACTTTCTGATTTTGGCCAAGTTTCAGGATACAAAATCAATATATCCAAAAGTATATTATTTCCAATTCACTTTAATAACAAAGAAAATATAAATACACTGTCTACTTTCCCTTTTACCACTTCCGATAACTTTCGATACCTTGGAATAAATATTACAAAAGAAATCTCTGGGCTCTTCAAGCAGAATTTTCAAAAACTTTATCAACAAACTGATCAACAACTTAAGAGATTAAGCACTCTACCTATCTCTCTGGCTGGACGCATAAACATAATTAGGATGGATGTCCTACCCAAATATTTATTTCTATTCCAATGTATTCCAATTTTAATTACTAAAAAGTTTTTTAAAAATGTAGATTCTCTTATTTCATCTTTTATTTGGAACAAAAAACCACCAAGAATTAAAAGAATATTTCTGCAAAGACCTAAATCTCTGGGGGGTATGGGACTTCCAAGTTTACGGCTGTATTACTGGTCTTGTAATATCAGATGCATGTCTTTTTGGAACGGTAACCTCAAACCTGACTGGGAACGGATGGAAAATCTGGCTTTTTACCCCAAATACTTTAAAATCACTTTTGTTTTATACCTCTGATCTATCCAAATTTAGGTGCCACAACCCTGTAGTCGCTCATTCATTAAAGATATGGTCTCAGATACGAAGGCATTTCAAATGGAACTGTTGCTCAGTATTAACACCACTAACAAATAACCAAGCCCACAAACTATTATCAGGTAGTACATTTAAACTATGGGTCTCCAAGGGAGTTCATTCTTTTGAAAATCTATTTACCAACAAAACTTTTTCTTCATTTGAACAATTGAAACAAAAATTTAATCTAGATAATAAAGATTTCTTTGGGTATCTGCAGATCCGTGATTTGGTGAGAGCGACGTTTCCTTCCTTTCCCAGTCAACCACCAGAATGCGCAATAGATAAACTGTTTCCTCAAGAACCATTAAAAAAGGGTTCCATCTCCAAAATATACCATAATATTTCACAGACGGACTGCGCCACCTCCTTGGAACATTTAAGAGAAGCTTGGAATAATGACTTGTTAATAAATATTACAGACAGTCAATGGGCAGAAGCACAAGATCGAGTACACTCCTCTTCAATATGTAGTAGGCATGGCCTAATTCAATTTAAAATTTTACACCGACTTCATCTCTCCAAAGATAAAATATCCAAGATGTACCCTGGAACTGATGCTTCCTGTGAACGTTGTGGACATGCCCTGCATCTTTGGGACATACATTCTGGAGTTGTCCCAACATTATCCTTTATTGGACCAAGATATTTGAAACTTTGTCACTGGTGTTTGGGACTCGACTACTAATGGACCCTGTATCAGCATTGTTTGGAGTGGCTGGTGTAGGAGTATGTCTCAATAACAAACAAAAGAATGTTTTAAGTTATGTCACACTACTAGCCAAGCGTCTAATCCTACTAAATTGGAAAAGTAAAAATCCACCAACCCACATTCATCTTTTAAGAGATGTCATGCAGTATTTAGAGCTAGAGAAAATCAAATTTTCAATAAGACAAAAAGAGAGCTTGTTCTATGCTACCTGGAAGTCTTTCATTGACTATTTTAATAACAGATATTGAGACAACATTCCTAATTTCAATACATGTGTAAGCAGCAGGTGTTTTATTTTATTTTTATTTTTTTATTTTTATTTTTTTGTTATTATTATTTATTTATTGTTGTTTGTGTTTATTTATTTATTTTTGTTTGATAATTCATGCATGCATGATATATGATTGTGAAATATTTTCTTTTTTTTTTCTATTGAAAACTTAATAAAAAAAAAAAAAAAAAAAAAAAAAAAAAAGTGTAACATTGCCAAAGCAGCAGCAGCAGAGAGAATCCATCAGAAACACATCAAAGCTCAAACATTTACAGAAAAAAGGTTTAAATTCACTTTAGCAACAAACTGGACACATTCACAGAGCAATTCTCAGGTATTCGTCCACCTGCTATTCTTGTTTTTCACTTCTCTCCATGAGGCTTGTTTTTGCTTTCACCACTCGTTTTGGGAAAAGCAGAAAACAGTTCAGCACCACGGACAGAGACGCACCAACACATTTCAGGCCATTTTCGCTTCGTTTTCCTGCAAATATTTTCACAAACGGAGCCGACGCCAGAGTTCTCCTCCGGCCTCTGGTGTTTGATGAGAAATCTGCAAAAGGAAATTCCACAAATGTTTTTTTCCTGGTCGTTTTTCTCACTTTAGAAGCTCCGTCTTTGTCCCTGAGCTGCATCGATCCGGCCGCGACACAACAACCGCAGATTCTATTTCAGTTTAACGTCGTTTACAGAAGAGCGGGAGGGCATCTGACACTCTACACGTCACCGTTCAGAGCGTGCATTTGTCAGAGATGTGAATAAAACAGGTAAAAGGTAGATTTGTGAGGTAAAATGTAAGATTCTGAGGTAAAAGCAGGTCTGATTCGTGCGTTCGTGGGAAGCGTTTGGTGGCATTTGCGTTTGGTGACATTTTCCCAGAGACGTTTAATGTCAAAACAAAGAAACAGGAGCTGCTTTTGGTGAATCCGTTTGAGTTTAACGGAGACAGAATGAGAGCAGCAGGTCAGCACATGTTTCTATCAGAGCTGGAGCGTAGCCTTCGTTATGTGTCTTCATATCAGCGGCAGCAAAACAGAGGGCGCACTACCTCATCTGACCCTGAAAATACACACCATGATAGGCAAATATAAGCTTTTAACTCTTTCCCTGTCATGACAAAACTATCCGTCATAGACATTTTATTCTCTGCAGCTATGTGTCTCTCTGATGCTTGTGCTGACTTTGTCTACAGTCAAATACACGATGCAGTTTCACGGATTCACCAGTAGAGGGGGAATAGTGTGAGCACAAGGACCCAGAGAAGACATACATCTGCTCTTTTGTTGATAATAAGGCAGCATAGTCAGCTCTGTTTCACGTTCACAGGTCGACTTTCTTTTCAAACAGATTCCAGACAAAACATGTTGGACTAAAACACAGTTATAGCAGATATTTGATCTTTAAACTGAAGAAAAGACGATCCTACTGGACTAGGACTGTTAATGCACAAGGTAAACAGAACCAGAGATCTTACACAAGTCTGTGGCATCCCTTTGAGATCTTTAATTCTGACACTGTTCACCCCAATTTACAGCGGCAGCAGCACGTCGTATGTGCAGGAATCGCTCATAATAGAATCAAGTTTGATCTGGCTCTTACCGTTTACAGCAGAAATGTGAGACGCACATCTGACAAACGTAAATACGCAACGTGTTGTTGTAATAGGTCAGATTTCAAATTTTTTGCAAGAGAAACACAGGAAATAGCCGTGCGGTGACAAAATAAAGTTCCGATGCCCTTACAGGTGTGTCCAGACGTTCAGTGAATGACTGATGTATGAATTAGAAGAAGCTTGTTGTTTGTTTGGAACACGTTGCAAACTTCAAACACCAACTTCTTTTAAATCCCGTCCTTATGAGACTCTTTCTTCTTTTAATAACAGTTGAACTGTTATATAAACTACAGATCGTTTACAGCTGAACATGAAATGAACATGTTTGTGGCATCAACACTGTCTCCTTTGTTCACATTCACCTTGGTATGAGCTGTTTTAGCTCTAAATGTGTCTGTTTTCCTGTTGCTGCTTGTGCCTGTGTGTGACATTGCACATGCACGTGTGTGAGAGCGAGAGATTGCTTAAATACTACAGTATTAATTGAGAGATGGGGTGAAAAACAGGAGAAATATTAAGGCTCTCAGTACAACGTGAAATAGTCAAAACTTTGATGGGAAAAAATTGCAAATACAGCAACTGCAGCTTGTTGATGCTTCTTTGATTAATCTTTTCTTCACCTGACCAAAGTATCTGCGGTTACCATGCAAAATAATGGCAAATCTGCCATGTTTGTTGTCAGTTTGGAAGAACTTCCATTGGAATACATTAGATAAAACAATTAAAAAAGTAAATAAAACAGTGGTGGAACAGCCCAATAAACTGCTGGGTCAGTACTGGGTGAATGTATCTATCACTCTGTAGTGTCAGAATCTAATTTAATTAATGCTATTTTCAGTATTTAGCTGTTTAAAATCTCCATTGGTTTAACGTTAGACCAACAGAACATTCTAATGATGTGTGATGTCACCTTCCCGAGCCTAATACGAGAGCAGTTTTTTGGTTCAGACTTGTGTTGCAGAGTTTTTGATGTGCCAAGTTTAAATTGACGCTTCTGAAAATACACTCATGTGTCGATCTGTCCACGCCCTACTGCAGCTCCTCAAGTCAAAGTCATGGCTCTTATTTCTCCTTTAACCACATGTAGTCTATAAAACAGACCAGTTCTTTTCATGCTCTTCTATATTTATCTTCTACACTGCAAACTAAAGTAAAGCCGAAGTCAAAAGTAGAATTTCTAAAAGTGCGAGACCCTCTCACGGTTGTCAGCTCGGCTCCAAACTTTCCCCTGACGCGCTAAAGGTGATTCAACATTTTTAGCCGTAGAATGTGACAGATTCTTCTCCTCGTCTCTAATCACGGCGCCGCTCGGCTTCTTTTCTCTCACAAGAATCTAAAATATGCATCGCCAAACGCCACAAACCCGGTTTCATCTTGTTTTTCCTCTGTCAAGTCTCTCTGCAAACCCTGAACGCAGCCGAAAGAGAGCTCACACTGTTGTTTTCAATCAGCTGCTGCGTTCAGAGACAGTCCAACATTTTACATTTGTTTAGTCCAGGTTTATTCAGGACTGTGACAGGGTTTAGTCGTAATTTAAAGCTTGTGTTGAGGTATTTAAGTGTAGTGTGTAAGGCAGAGGTTGAGATGTATAAGAGCGAGAGAGGCGTAGTGATCTGCTGATTCTGGAGGACAAAACATGTTGGACTAGGACTGGACTGGACTAGGACTCTGAGGAGAACGACACATGCAGCGAGTCTACAAACTTCCTCTTCTGTGAGCGAGTGAAAAGTGTCAGAAGAAGTCACACTACTGGATTTATTCAATCTAATCTCTGCTCCATGAAAGAGTCTGAATCTAGAGAATCTGCATCAGAAACACAGCGTCTGTTGGTTTAAAGATGAAAAAGACACTCGTCCTCGTTGGGCCTCATTCATGAAAGTGTTCTTAAAATCTGTGCGTAACTTCCACTTTAAGAAGCTGCTGTGAAACTCTACGTGTGATTCACGACGGGTTCGTAACGAGTCAAACTCCTCCTTAACAATCTTTACGCCAAATTCACCAAACTCCAGCTACGAACAGTTATTTACATAGAAATGAATAAAAATGGGCAAATGGACGGGCCGCAGGATTTGACTCACAGGATTTCTCCTGGAGCAGGGAGGAGGAAGCACTGCTGCGGAGGAAGAAGTGCAGCAGCGCGTCTCCCGACTTCAGCGTCTTTTAAAAATGTCCAAACTCACATGAACACACTCAGAGGAAACATGTTCAAGTCACAGATGGATTGAAATAACACTGGGCTTTTGCCGTTTATCACGTTTTATGTCGTGGTACAAAGAGCGTGTGCAGGAGGCGGCGGCTTTAGCGGAGGTGCACAGTCAGGGCACAGTGGCTCTGGTCCTGGGGGGGACACAGGGTCCTGAGTCCTGTGGGGTTAGATCACAGAGGCTCTGAGGCTGGGACAGACTGCTGCAGGTTTATTAAAGGAGTCATTTTTTTTGCATATGATACAGATTTTTTTTCTAAAATTATTTTATATACAATAATTTGCAAACATACATAACCTACATCCATGTAGGAATTAACATTTTGACTGAATTAAATAAGAAATAAAATTCCAAAACCACTGTTTTTTTGTTCTTATGATGCTCCTCAGTGTTCTTACAGACGAACAAATTTTGTGGATGCCAAAAATGTTCATGAGAAATCCTTAAGAACTTGTCATGAATGAGGCCCATTGTTTTATTCATGTAACCTCGTGTTTTTATCCTTAAGACATTATTTCATTGTAGTGGCTCAGATTCTTTCACCAAAATTACAACAGAGGAAAACTACACTGACACGAGGTTTGATTTACAAAAAGAACATTATCTTAAAAGTTTCTTGTCAAACACTAAAATCCAGTAAGGAAATTTAAACATCTATAAAAAGAGAACATATTAATGTAGAATAACATTTATTTTTTTTAAATGAAAGTAGACACTTGTAGGTCTCATTTGATGTACAACGTGTCATGATTCCAATTGCACAAAGTGTTCTGTGGAGCTGTGAATATTGTTTAAAAAGCGCAAAAAGACCTGACAGTGAAGAGAACAAGACTGGAGCTGAAAGAGTTAAAGTGACATCACAAGGTGGACCGAAGCGTTTTAGGGCTTTGCAAACGGAAACAAGATTACTGAAGCTTTTGTGAATGAAAGAAATCACAACTTTGGGATATTTTGATGAATAAACTGCATTTTAACAAAGCTAAAAACTCATTGAGACCTTTAAAACTTGCTGAGTTCTGAAAGTCTAAACCTTAACCAAGCGGTCTGAGTCTGATTCTCTTTCTCTCTGTGATTGTCTTTAGTCCCGAGTCGCTCCGTCCGTCTGCAGAAGCTCACGTCAGCACTCTGAGTCTCATCTCTGCTGCTTCTCCGTCTCAGGTGTTCCACAAAGACGTTCATACATTTTACATGAAGCCAAACTTTCCCCACGCAGATTCAAAGAGGCAGGAGGCTGATTCTCACGCAAAATGCACTTTCAGGTAAAAACCAGGAGCCGTAAATAAATAATGGAGGGGTTTTCTCGGGGAGGATTTCAAAGTAAAAGCCCCAAATGAGACTTTCCTTTTCAATTTAGAGAGAGTTTTGTCTTTGTTTGTGCGACGACAGCAACAGAGACGAGAAGATTCTGAGCAGAGCCAGAGCAGGAACCAGGACTGAGCTGAGTTACACTGGAAGCAATCAAGAAAGAATTATGAAGCAGGATTTATCAAACATGAATTGTGGTGAAAGAATCTGAGCCACTACAATGAAATAATGTCTTTAGGATAAAAACAGAGGTTTACATGATTAAAACAATGAGGACGAGTGTCTTTTTCGTCTTTAAACCAACAGACGCTGTGTTTCTGATGCAGATTTCTATAGATTCAGTCTCTTTCATGGAGCAGAGATTAGATTGAAACACAAAGAAATACAGTAGTGTAAGGCCTATTCATACTTCATAAGAAGTTTATTCGGCCCACTCCTCTAGACTCCGCCCCCGTGAGCCCTAACCACCACTTCCACACGGTTGTTATTTGGATTTGTATCATAGACAGCTCAGTTAATTTAAGGTAGTTTTTCTGTATTTTCTGTGTTCAGGTGCGTATGGGCGCACGTACACACTCTGTAGTTACAGATATCTGTCACTATGATGGCCAGAAGAATGTTTTCATGTTTGTAACACGTTTGTCTCCTCACCACTTCCTCACATCAGCCCCACACAAATGTGCGTCTGTCTGATACATCCCTGATGCACATACGTTTGACATAAAAGTTGTCCCACCATCTTCTTATTTAGGCCAACAGGCTTCATAATAATTGCTAATTGTAACACCACCTTTGTCGTATATAGACTCGTCGTATATAGAATGTAGTAGCAACTTGTGGTTGCTACTACATTGGTCGCACAAAAATGAAATTAAATGAGCGTTTTGCTGAGCATAAGTACGCCATCAGAACTCAAAACATGGACTATCCCATATTTTAAATCAGCAGACCACACCAACATAAACAATTTAAAAGTTATGGTTTTGGAGGTGGTACAAAAGGATCCGAGGGTGGGGACCGCCTTAAAAGACTCTTACAGAGAGAAACATTCTGGATTGAGCTTTTACAAGCCACCAGATACCCAGGACTCAATGAAGATGTTGACTTTTCTCCATTTTATAAATTATTTACTTATTTATATTGTACAGTTTGTTTGTTTTTTGGTTATGCAGCACCTACAGAGTTCACGTGACTCTTGATTATTTAAACTCCATACTGGTGTCTAATACATTCCATGCCCTGAAGAAGACACGTTTGTAGTGTCGAAACGCGTCGGCGTATCCAATGTTACAATAAAGGATTTTTAATTTTGTACTTACTACAGAGTGCCTCGGATCTTTTTTGACTGCAATTACACTGGCTGGTAACGTTAGCAAGTCTCCCATTCTGTCTCACACAGGCTTCATTATAACTTTATAGTCTCCTGCTTCAAAACTGGTGCTGTCTATCCTCCACTGTGTTAGCAAAGAAGTTTGTAGGACCGGGGGAGACGAGCGGCACGTTCAGCAGCTAAATACTACAGAACTGTCAAAAGATTCAGCCGTGGATTGTATGAGAAATCCCCGCCCACTTTGGAAAAACTAGCCAATCAGAGTCGAGCTGCCGCACAGTTCTGCTGAACAAAGTTCTGCTCAGCTGATATGACAAGAACAACCTGCACAAACTGCCAAACAACCACTGTAAGAACAAAATTACGTCATTTGTTGAGCGGGCTGAACAAAGTTGATAAAGTATAAATTGGGCTTTACTTTGACACTTTTCACTCGCTCACAGAAGACTCGCTGCATGTGTCGTTCTCCTCAGAGTCCTAGTCCAGTCCTAGTCCAGTCCTAGTCCAGTCCTAGTCCAGTAGGATCGTCTTTTCTTCAGTTTAAAGATCAAATATCTGCTCTAAACTCACTCAACTGTGTTTTTAGTCCAACAGGTTTTATCTGTGATCTGTTTGAAAAGAAAGACGACCTCCAGAATCAGATGTGAACATAAAACAGAGACGACTGTCATGTGACCTCCTCTGGTCCTTGTTCTCACACTATTCCTCCCTCTGCTGGTGAATCTGTGAAACTGCAACATGTATTTGACTGTGGGCAAAGTCAGCAGGTGCATCAGAGAGACTCACATCACCGCAGAGAATAAAAGGTCTGTGACAGAAATAGATTATAGATAGATCATTAACGGGTTATTTCACACATTTCAATCTAGTCTAGTTCTATTATTGATTATTGACTGGACCAGGGGTGTCACACTGGCGGCCTGGGGGCCAAATGTGGCCCCACAAGATGATTTCTTGCGGCCCTTCTGGTTATAATTGATTATGGTCCGCAGTTAAAAGAATGTAACAATGAGATATTGAGACTAACAACTCTAAGAATCACTACAACACAGAAACAAACACAGAACAGGGAGATTATGAGAGCAGAAACATCCAGCATAAAGAAATTACACTTCAGACGTCTCATAAGGCTCAGGCTTGTGTTTCTGAAAAAGAATATGGAAATATAAGGCTTTATATTGCTTAGATGTGACTATAAACTTTTAAAATGCCATAGAATGTAGCAAATTACTAGGGCTGTAGTCGACCAAAGAAATTCTTGGTCGACTAAAAACATGTCCCATCAACCGATTAATTGACTAAAAAGGGGCGTGGCAAAAGCTCTGAAGCTAAAAGTAGAGTTGTCCAAAATATTGCAAATCAAAACTAAAACTACTGTTGAAATTAGATACTCTCTTGAACAAATACAGAAACATTAACAGGACAAACATTTGATCTGATAATCTGATATTTCTGCAAAGAAAAAAAAAATCACATTTTCTGAAAAGTTGTAAATAATCTTGAGTTTCATCAAAACTGGTTTGAACCTAAAATGTTTGATCACAAAAGAAAATGAAGAGGAAACAGTGTGTTTATATAAAAAAAGTCAGTTCAAACCAATGATTCTGTCACTGTTGAAGACAATTCATTATAATCTAAAGAAAAGAATTAGTCGACTAATACAATTTTGGTCGACCAAGACTCCATCAACCGATTAATCGACTAAAGAACTAAGAAACTACAGCCCTTCAAATTGCATACAGTTTGTCAAAAATGTTCTTGAAAGAGCACAGATGTAATACAGTCTAAATGTGGACATGTTTATTAAGCTTAATTACAGCCTAATTACCATATTTGAATATTTTACAAGTAGACTTTTATTTAAAATGTGTCCCCCAGCTCCATTTGAGTTTGACACCCCTGGACTAGACCCATTCACTTTTTCATTTACAAACAAAACATTGCATTCGAACAATATGTTTTTTAAGCTCTTACAGTTAACAACCCAGTAACCAGCAACGTGAATCTATAAAAACACACAAGAGTCACCGCCTTTCCCTCAGACTGTGAAAACGAAGTGAGGAGAGTGAAGGAGCTTTTCCATCGACGAGCGGAGGCAGGCCGGAGTAACGCTTCAGTCCAATCAAACGTGAATAAAGTGTATTTACACAGCTCATTCCCTCCGCTTCCATAAAACCCAGAACAGTGTCGCGCTGTAATCTGCTTTTATACGAGAGAGAGAGACACAAAGCAGCTCCATAAAACCCACTTTACAGGCGTTCACGTTGTGCATAAGCAGCCGTTTGCTATAATTTCTTTATCGATCCGTCTGGAGGCAGTGGAAGAGGGAGAGAGGGGGAGAAAAGAGGAGAGAAAAGAGGGGAGAGAGGGAGAGAAGAGCCGCTGATAAAATCTCTGTCGCAGCTAAAAATACATTTGTCCCGAACCACGAGCGCGACATATTTCTACCTCCAGATACTTTATGTTCCTGTTCAAAGAAGATTCTGTTGTACAAGAGGAAGAGACGTATCTGAAGCCACGTTTATCGGGGTTTAAAGGACGTTTAAATGAGGCTGAAGCGATAGTGTTAAAGTTTAGATGCCAAAGCTTTAACCAGAGCTTTTAATTAGCTCTTAAATATACATGTTAAGGTGGGGTAGTTATTTTTTTTTTATTATTATAAATTAGTAACCTCTGTCTTTTCTAGATGAAAGTAATATAATAAAGTCAGATCACTGGTGTACTTTTAAAGCATTTTAGTTCTCAGCCAAAAGCAGCTTTAATTATATTGCTGTTTGCAAGAAGTATTTTTGAGTCATTATTGGCTCTGTGCACAGACTATCTATTTCAAAAATGCTAACATCTTGCTGGCAGGTTCACTTCCTGTTTATACGAGGTTTTCACTCCCTCAGCCTAAAATGAAAAATGATTAAAGATCAGGCACTGAACAGTGAGCATTTGGTGATTTATTCTGAAAACATGTTAAACACTTTACAAAAGAAGAGAATATTTCACCAAAGGACCAAAGTGTGTTGTGTTTGTCTGTCAATGCTAACGCTAAAGTCTGACAATTTGAAAGTAAACAGCTTCAATGCACAGAGTCCAGTTGCAACCAAAAATGAACCAGATACGTCATCTACAGTCTGCAATCACACTAGCAACTTTTGGTCCCGGAGTTAAGACTTTTCTGTTTGGACTAGAGCTGGGTACTATTAGATTTATTTATTTATTTTTTATGTCTGTACTTTAATCATATCCTTTTTAACTGCAGGACGCAGTCATAAGCTCATGCACAGTCTGTTTGGGAGAAGTGAAACAGGAATTGTTGAACTTGTGTCGTGCACATTGGTAGGCCTTGGGGCGCCACCGGATATAGCGACCTGTGTCAATCTGAGACCAGAAGACATCAGTGCATAACCCTTGTTCGTGTCATTTTAGCAAAGGCACATGTGCTATGTGTGTGTTTCTTTATCTGCTTTTTGACGCTGAGATTTAAAGCCAAAGAACTGAAAACTGGCACCGAAAATGCGTCTTGTTTTCAGTTCTAGTCTTTGGTTTTCGGTCGGTTCCAAATAGGAGCCGTTTTTCAGTTCCCAGCCCTAGTTTGGACAGCTAGTTCTTTGGCCCAAATCAAATTTATACTGTTGTGATGCTAAAAGGTATGGGTTCTAACCACCTGCAACACCACCAGACTTTAAATATTTCTTTCATGACCCACCTGCAGTGGAGCATGAGGGCTGAGTGAGACTGTGGACAAATGTTGTCTGTTCAATCTTCAGTCTTCAGAAATCAGTTAAAGTATGAGAAGCATGTTTGTAAAAGGGATAAATAGAAAGCTTAAAACCTGGACACTAGACCTTCCCAGACTATCTTACAATAGACGGAGGGGTAGGACCCATAAACCCAGTGGAGGCAGTAAACAGGAGCTGACTGTATTTGATGAGGGATGCTCGTGTGTCTGGACCAGAGGCTACGGTGTCCTGCGAGGGCCAAAAAGATCATCCAGCCACAGAGCTACAGCACACAGAGAGAGAGAGAGAGAGAGAGAGAAGAGGATCAACACCATCTGTGGTCTGCAGGGAGAGAGAGAGAGAGAGGGGATGAGAGAGGAGAGAGGGGGACAGACGATGGAGAGGGCAGAGAGAGGAGAGAGTGATCGAGAAAAAGAGGACAGGGGTGGTGAAGAGACGTTAGAGTCCCGCTCATGCACTGTAAAAAATCCTAAGGCCAAAAAGTTTAACTAACTTAAATATTTATGTTGATATAACTTGACAATGTGAGTCAAAGATTTTACAACTTAGACTTTTAAGTTATATGAGAGAGAGCGACTAGCACAGTCCAGAGACAGAGAGAGAGAGAAGGAGAGGAGAGAGAGACGAAGGAGGAGAGGGAGAAAGAGGGCAGACGCGGAGGAGAGAGAGAGAACGAGAGGACAAGACGACGGACAGACAGAGCGGAGCAAGAGACGAGACGGAGAGAAGAGGCGAGAGAAGACAAGATGAGGATAGGAGAAGAGGAGAAAGAGAGGGGACAGCAAGGAGAGAGAAGCGAGAGAGAGACGAGGGAGAAACGAGAGAAGGAAGAGGAGAGAGAGAGAGAGGAAAAGAGAGGGACCAGAGAAACAGCAGAGGAGACCGAGAGAAAGAGAGAGGAGAAAGACCAGAGAAAGGCAGAGACGAAAGAGAGAAAGAGCGCAGGAGCGATAAAGACGGGAAGAGAGAAAAGAGAGAAGGAGCAGAGGGAGAGACGCGAAAGGGAGAAGACGCGGCAGACAACGAGAGGANTCTCCTCTCTCTCTCACGCTCGCTCGCTCGCTCTCCCTCCGACGGGTCACATATATATATACATACCCGAGTGTCCCCACCAACCCTGATGCCAAAGTTACACCCTTGCACAGGGGCCATGTATAGAACAGGAGTGCTTTACAAAAACGTCCTTATAAAATACCCTAGGGGCCCCTGGGTCCAGGGGTCTCAACTCACGAAAAATGTCAATTATTCAATTTTCAACCCAGAAGCTTAGGTTGAGATGGTATTTCATGATCTCACATTATTTAATGTCTGTATTACACCAGGCTGAAAAAGTGAGTTTATAATGGAAGTCAATGGGGCACAAACGGTTCTTTTAGGGCTGAGTGTAGGCAAAAAATGTAGCCAAGAAGTGGGCGGGGCTAGGTGAGGTCTGAAGGTGCATTTTTTAATTTGATCAAAAATAACATCAGCTGGCTTGTTTATTTGCCTATTTCATCCATGACATGTATTTTTAAATGCTTTGCTGATGCTCAAAAAAAATAAAAATCTTGCACAGTTGCACTGTTTGGATTTTTATGTCTCGGTGTAAACCTGTTCATCTCTCTCGTTTGTCCTACGACAGGCAGACGTCAGTGTGTTCTGGCTGCACAAGTGTGAGATCTTCTTTGTCAGGGGCAGTTCAGAGATGTCAAAAACTACTTTAGAGTCTGATTCCAAAGACGCTCTGGCCTCAAACTAGGGCTGGGCGATATGGCAAAAATGAATATTACAATTTTCTTCTTTTATCACGATTCTTGCTCATTTTCCTGTTCCTGTTCATTTTCAAATTGCTTTTGATGTAAATATAATCATCTGCTCTTTTAGTCTGTTCCTTCTTCACGGTCAGTGTCTAGGTCCAGCTGTCATAGGTTGATCAGTGTTGCCAAAACAAGTGATAAAAATATTTAAAATAAACATAATTAGACCAAAACCCGTTTCTAGCCATTTTTAACATTAGGAACAACATTCAGACATGAACATGTGCTAAAAGTCCATTATATTTTTTAAATCAAACTTGAAAAAAAGCAAAAATCCATCTCTTTTATGACTTGAAAGTGCAGCTCAAAAAACACAACCTTCAAAATTCACAAGAGACTTTGAAGTAAAAAAATAAATAAAAACAAACAAACAAAAATACAATATGGAAAACTTGGCAACTCTGAGGAAAAAAAAGTCTGTATTTGAACAGATGGATTAAATAGAGAAAAGGGAAATCACGTTATGACCATTCCATCAAAAAAGCAGATTGTCACAGGGATGACCTCACAATTTGATTTTCTCCCGATATATCCCAGCCCTACCTCGAACGCTGCGTTAAAACCTGGTGTCAGCTCTGAGGAGAGAGACTGTTTCTGAACCAGGCTTCACTGTAGATTTATAGCCTAATTGACCCTTTGCACCTACAGTACGTCACGTGTGCATTACAGGGAGCGCAAATACTGACAAATTCTCACATATTTTCTTATTTTTTGGTAAAGAAAGCAATGGATGCTTCAGTGCATGTTCAGTACATTCGTCTGTGGAAGTAGAACATCTTTTAGACCAGGGGTTCCCAAACCTTTCAGACCGGAACCCGCAAAATAATAGGGTGTAATGATGCATCGAACCACGATGCATCGTGATGAGCAAAAGCCACGATTCCACATCGTACACTGTCTCGATGCGGCTCGATGCGGGGCCGCTTTAATAATATTAATAAAAGAACCCCGCAGATGCGTCCCGTTCGTCTGTTTAGCGCGCCAAATCCGCCCTACACATTCGCGGTATACATCCGCGCTACATAACAGTGTTAAATGGGCCTACGAGAATCAAATGAATGTCCTTTCTCTCATATGACCACGACCTACTCAACAAGCGTTGAGGGCAGTCACGTCAGAAACTATTCCTCCGCTCATTAAACTTCCTCAGTTTGTGAGAGTCGAGCTGTGAGCGAGACTGGGAGAGAGCCGCAGCGCCACGGCCACGCGCAGCTGTCATCTACGTGCACGCGCACAGGGGGACAGAAAGTGCAGCGGACAGGCGCGAGCACAGAGACGGTGGTCAACATCGTGTAGTGTTTGACACGTAATGTGACAGAACAGATCATTAGAGACTATTAAGACACAAAGGCTCAAACTCACATGTTTAATAAGACAGAACAGAAGATCTTTTCAGCTTTGTGTGTCTAAAATCTACTCACTACGATGATATGATAGATAAAGATAGATGTAGATGATGATAGATATGATAGATAGTAGTATAGATAGGATCTAGTCACTACGATAGATAGGAGATAGATAGATAGATAGATAGATAGATAGATAGATAGATAGATAGATAGATAGATAGAGATATAGATAGATAGATAGATAGATAGATAGATAGATAGATAGATAGATAGATAGATAGATAGATAGATAGATAGATTAGATAGATAGATAGATAGATAGATAGATAGATAGATAGATAGATAGATAGATAGATAGATAGATAGATAGATAGATAGATAGATAGATAGATAGATAGATAGATAGATAGATAGATAGATAGATAGATAGATAGATTTTTAGAATCGTGGTGAATCGAATCGTGGGTCCTGAATCGAACCGAATCGTGAATTTCCTGAATCGTTACACCCCTACAAAATAACCATTTAACCCTTAATATCATGGGTCTCGAATCCGTGACAAACCGTTAAAAATTGCGGCCACTGTGCATTCTCAGGTTGGACATGTTCATATCAGCTCTTGCCAAAAAAAATTGTGACCACTTTTATGTTGATGACCTCTTCCTGCTAAATGCTAGCATCCTGTTGATGTGAGAGGATGATACTTCTGGAAGCAACTTGTCCCAGGAGGCTTCTACTCAGCTTCAGATACAGACACAAACTGTACCTTTTGCAATAGCAGTCCTGAAACTATAACTCACCTTTTATACTCAAAAATAAATCCAGTTGTGGCAAGATATAGAAATACATTTATCACAAAAAAGACAAACAAGAATAGCTATAAATATGGAAAATGTTTCACTCTTACAATAACAACAACCAAAAATAACCAAATTAGTTCATCTGTTTATTCTGCCAAGGCAAACATCATCCATAGAGCAAAATGTTCACAGTCAATTCCCAATCTCAAGCACCTTATAATAGAACTCAACAAATATATGGACTCTAGCAAACATTTACCGAATGAAAAATCTGTCACTCTATTTTACATTTATTCAGAATTCATGTCATTATCTTTTTGTTTGTTTTTGACTTACCTCAATGCCCCATAAAAATTGTAAGTTGTAATTTTCTTTTTTTTTGTTGTTAAAATAAAATGTCTTCCTGTAATGTAAATATTCATTGTAAATACAAATGTGTATACACACTTTGTAAATATGATTATCCACAAAAAAAGGCTCCTACTCAGTGTTTGTCTGGCAAAATAAATGTGAGTTTTGACACCAAAAATATATGTAGCTGCTAACGCTGTGCCTGTCTGTCTGCTGTGTCAATATGAAGTCAATGTGACAAATACTTTTCAGAGATTTTCAGCTTGAAGCGTTTTTGCGACTCCTGGCCATAAGATCTTTGTTTTTACCCCATTTTACTATTAAATTGTGTTTTTAAGTCACTACTCTGTGCTTCGATTCTTCCGCAGACCTGCCGCCATTGTAGTGTTTGTGTTTGGTTGAGCATGAGAATTGTGTGTCATATTTGCAGCTTTATGTGGCATGTCGGTGTGCACCTTACCTTAGATGTGATTGGTAGATGAGACTGGACATGTCCCATAAAGCCGTGCACATCCTGCGCGCGTGGTTGCGGTGGTTGCAGCGTTTGGCGACCGCTGGCTTCTCTGGAGCACGCTTGAGTGTCTGGGCGCAGTGACTCGGCTTGTGCCATGAGTTCGGGACTCCTTACTTTGGGTAAGTCGCTTGTTGTCCTGCCTTCTATTTCTGACTCTGTGTCAAAGCTGACCACTAAAACATGTTCGCCTTATAGTCGGGAGCCAAAGTCTGAAATAGGAGGAACCTGACACGGCCTGCCGTACTTTTTATTTATATAAATCCTTAATTTTTTGATAAAAAAAAAACAAACAAAAAAACGCAAAAGTGAAAACACAAACGCAAAAGTGAAAACAAATACTTTCGCCGTAATCAGAGATTTTCAGTTTGAAGCGTTTTTTGCGACTCCTGGCCTTAAAGATCTTTGTTTTTACCCATTTTAGTATTAAATTGTGTTTTTAAGTCACTACTCTGTGCTTCGATATTATAAGTAGTGTTTGTGTTTGGTGGAGCATGAGAATTGTGTGGCATATTTGCAGCTTTATGTGGCATGTCGGTGTGCACCTTACCTTGGATGTGATTGGTAGATCACACTGCACATGTCCCATAAAGCCGTGCACATCCTGCGCGCGTGGTTGCGGCGTTTGGCGACCGCTGGCTTCTCTCTTGGAGGACGCTTGAGTGTCTGGGGGCAGTGACTCTGCTTGTGCCATGAGTTTGGGACTCCTTACTTTGGGTAATCGCTTGTTGTCCTGCCTTCTATTTCTGACTCTGTGTCAAAGCTGACCACTAAAACATGTTCGCCTTAGATCCTGAGCTGCAGCAAGAACAAGCTGGCAATCCACCCGGCGCTTCCCTCCTCCTGCTGGTCGTGAGCGCGTGCTTTCACCGGCAGGTATCCAAACGCGCTTGTAGTTTGATCTCAACAAATTTGTTAAAATTCTCGTCTCCATTGCAGGCACAAGCTTCCAGTGCGGACCAGAAAACGGGCCGAGCACCTATCACAGCAGCGAGGCTTGCTGGCACCTCCAGAGCACGCTGGGGCAGCGGTGTGTTCAAGTGCGCTCCGGTAAATTAGTGCTCTCCTGTCTTGTGCAGAAATGGAATTACTGTGAAGTTGGCACAACAGCAATTTAATATAGCTGTTCATCTTTTTCATTTTTGTTTTACATATAGGTAAATTCCTCTAAGTTTTGGTGAGTTACATTTAATTATTCTGTGTGCTTTATTAAGCTTAAGATTCATTTGCTTGCTTTAATTATGTTGCATTGCATGGTTTGCTTGCTTTATTATTCTTGTTTGCAATTTGCTTGGCTTGTTATTTTCTGAGTTCCAGTTATTATTTGCATGGCTTTACTTTTTGCATTTTTCATAATTTGTGTACTTAACTTGTGTTTTTTTCAGCTTTTTAAATGATATTTAACATTTTGCAATCCACTCCTATAGGCCTATAGTGATTTTAATTAGTGTGTTTTCAATTATTGTGACAAAAAAATATATATTTTTTGTACTTTCCCTTACGAAACAAAAATATATTGCAATATACTACAATTTATATTGCAATACATTAGAAAATATATTTCAATATATGATAAAATGTCTCATATATTTTAACATATATGGCAATATATAAGTGGACAATATATTGCTATATAGTGAGTCATACACTGAAAAAAGTGATTCTGGACCATAATTTGTAATATTCTATAAGAATAAAAGTACATATTTGAATAAACATTTTAAAGTACATTTTGTGTCTGAAACTTATGTCTGAGTACATTTATGTCTAAAACTTCTTAAGTTTGTTGATACTTTAACTAGTGAATACTGAAGTACTGATAAGTGGATAGTGACTCTTTAAAATCCCAGTATTGATGTTCATGCAAATATAATTTCCATATGCAAATGTTAAATTATTGTGGTCATTTCCTCATTGTTGTGTGTCAGTCTCACATCAGCTTCAGCTAACTGTTCCTGCTGAATTGTTTGTTATTTTTTTAAATGCCTTTATCTGTAAGAATGTACTGGTATCAAACAAATACCCCAAAAATACTAAGTATTCTATGTTTACCAAACCTACCCATCACTAACAAGTCCATACAATGTGCATCTATCAAGTTAAAAAGTCACTAAACGGTCAGAAAAAACTACAATCAAAAGAGAGCAGGGCTATTCAACTATATTTTACAGCAAGCCATTGCTAGAGCACAATTTGTGGACCAGATCAAAACTGATCAGTGGGCATTTTAGTTAATAAAGTTGATTTAAAAGTACTGCAGGTTACTGAATACCAGATCTAATTAAGAAATGTGGCCCAGTCCCTGGCCCACTTTACTATGATGGGCCAGTCTTTTTTCTTTAGCATTATGTTGCTGTATCCACCACTGTTCACTGTAAAGATACAGTGTTTCCCAGGCTTCTTCACAATGTGGTCCAGTTCATGGCCCATTTTACCATGGTGGGCCACATCATATTGTTTAGCGGGCCGCATTTGGCCCGCGGGCCGCAATTTGTCCCGATGCCTGGAGAGATGCGGGCGCGAAGGGAGCACAGGGCGTGTTCGCGCCGCGGGGGCGTGTTCTTCTAGACCGGTGTAAACATGGTGGACCTCGGCCAGGTCTGACTTCTTAGTGGAACAGACATTTGCTCTTGGATTATTCATTCCTCTTTCTCGTACCCGACGGGACATCGCGGAGCCCGACGGCCCTGAGTGAAGCCTGGAGTCTGGACAGGCCGCTGGATGAAAGCCAAGTCTCCAAATTGACTGAAGCAGCCTCTAAAAGCTAACGCGCTAACACCGAGCTAATGCTAAAGCTAAAGCTACCAATGCCCTATATATTTTTGGATGGATCCGTTTGGTTACTTTCAGATGTTTATAGTGTAAAGTTACTGATGCAGACAACAGGACAGTCTGCTGTGACACAGGAAGAACCTCCAGACACATGGACAAGCCCAGTGGACATTAGCTGTGGACATTTGCTAAGGACTTAGCTAACTTAGCTAACTGTGTGTCTGAGTTTGGACTATGTCTGACTTCATATCACTTTTAGTTTTGAAATAAACCTCTCAATTTGATTGTAGTAGATTGATGCACTGTTCAAAATATTTTGAAATAAGGATGAAAATTGTCATAGTTTTACATATAATTTCATATAATGTAAGATGTGTATATATTGCAAAGTATATTAAGTTTGAATGTATTTTTGCATATAATAAAGTATATTATGTCATATATTTATAATGCTTCTTCAATATATAATCTTATAGATTAGGACATATATTTTAATATAAAGAACAATATATTATCTTGTATAATGTAAGATATATTTCAATATATAGAACAATATATAATCTTTTATAATATGAAATATATTTTAATATATAGAACAATATATAATCTTGTATAATGTAAGATGTATTTAAATATACATAGCAATATATTCCAGAGTATATTTTTATATCTATTCAATATACGAAAGTGGCAATAATTGCAGTATTTTCATATACTGAAATATATATTACTTTCATATAAAATATATTATTACAAAATATATATTATCATATATTGCAATGAAAATCTCACAATATATGAATTATCATGAAATATATTGTCATTTAATATATTGAGAAAATATATTTTTGTTCCGTAAGGGTTTGCAATGTCTTACGTCTCTCTCTCTCTCTCTCTCTCTCTCTCTTCCCGCTTCTCTCTCTCTTCTCTCTCTTGTCTCTCTCCTCTCTCTCTCTCTCTCCTCTCTTCTCTCTCTCTCTCTCTTCTCTCTCTATAACTCAAAAGTCTTTACATTATAAAGTGACATTACCAAAATAAAAAGACTGTGTAATGCCACATTCTTCCACCAGAGTGCGCCACAGAACACATTGATCATTAAAGGTGTTGAAGCCGGTTGTGTCAAGACAGAGACAGAGAAAGTGGCTCATGTTCATATTTAGACTTTTATTTGTTCTTGTGGATGAAGCTTTGGCTTTTTACTCATCTCTCTCTCTCTCTCTCTCTCTCTCTCTCTCTCTCTTTTCTCCTCTCTCTCTCTCTCTCTCTCTTTCTTTTCTCACTCTCTCTCTCTCTCTCTCTCTTCTCTCTCTTTTCTTTTCTCTCTCTCTTCTCTCTCTCTCTTTCTTTCTCTCTCTCTCTCTCTCTCTTTCTCTCTTCCTCTCTCTTCTCTTCTCTTCTCTCTCTCTCTCTTTCCTCTCTCTCTCTCTCTCTCTCTCTCTCTCTCTCTTTCTTTCTCTCTCTCCTCTCTCTTCTCTCTTCTCTCTCTCTCTTCTCTTATTCTCTTCTCTCTCTCTCATTCTCTCTCTCTCTCTCTCTCTCTTCTCTCTTCTCTCTCTTTCTTTTCTCTCTCTCTCTTTCTTTTCTCTCTCTCTCTCTCTCTCTTCTTCCTCCTCTCTCTCTCTCTCTCTCTCTTCTCTCTCTCCTCTTTCTCTCTCTCTTTTTCTTCTCTCTCTCTCCTCTCTCTTCCGCTTCCTGTTGCATGCCGGGTGCACGTGCGCGTGTGTGAGCGTGTGGCAGGTTTGTTTCGTGGAGGAATGGAGGTGTGAGTGAGTCGACACTTTTTTTTCCATCTTCATGCTGTCACTCTGCGGGAGAAGGTAAGATCTGCTTTTGTGGTTAGTTGTGCGACTTGGTGAGAGTTTGCCCGGCGCGGTCGGGGCATGGCGTCCCTCCCAGAGGAGGACGCGCAGCCTCCGTCAATCAAACATGGGATCAGAGTAGTCGCTGACCCCACGTTTTACCGTAGAACAAGTTTTGTTGGCCCTGGGAGAGCTGTGGGCCATGAAAACATTGTGTATGGTTCGCGTATGAACAAAGCGGTAGTCGCGTTTTTACGCAAAGTGCACTTGGTTCATAACGTGGTCGAGAGTGGACTTGTGCTAGAAAACGACTTTGTGGCGGTGTCTCCTTTATTTGTGCCGTCAGTGAGAGTAACGGTGTCGGGTGTACCACCGTTTATTTCCAATGAGTCAATCGAGAGAGAGCTAGTTCGCTTTGGCAAGTTAGCGAGTGGTCTAAAGCCGGTGCGTCTTGGCTGTAAAGACGCGAGGCTGCAGCATGTTCACTCACTCAGGCGTCAGTGTTTCATGTATCTGAACGATCCGAGTGGTACATTAGAGCTGTCATTTGCGGTAAAATGGGAGAATAGACATTACACTTTATATGTGAGCTCTGGACATATGAGGTGTTTTGAGTGTGGAGACGTAGGGCACAAGCGCGCGTCATGCCCCCACCGTGAGCCCCGAGCTGGGGAGTCCGAGCGGGAGGCAGGCGCAGCGGAGCCACAGGGTGTGACGCAGGGTGAGACACAGACAGAGCAGGAGCAGCCTGGCCCTTCTGGAGCTGCTGAGGCTCAGGCCGAGGCGGAGATGCCCAGCGAGACTCAGGTGAATGAAAATGCGGAAACGCAGATTGAGGAGGAGACCGACGCACGGGGAGAAACTGTTGCCAGTGCCCCGCCCACGGCTCAGGAAGAGGTTGAAAGTGAGGGTGCAGCGGAGGGAGGCAGTGAGCTGTGTGAGGAAAATAATGATTATGAGGAGGACATGGAGGAGGAGGATGCCCTGTCACAGCGCTCAGATTTGTCCCAGGATGTAGGGCAGGAGGAGCCCCCTCTCTACTCTGCTAAAGTTATTAATGAGTTTTTAGACGTCACCTATGGAAATAAAGCTGTGAATGTGCAAGATTTCTTCCCAGATGTTGAGGGCTTTATTAGCTCTGTGCAGAAACTCAAGAGACAAGTCGGTTTAGACCAGCTAAGCCAGAAGAAAAGGTACAGATTGAATAAACTTGTTGGACGTGTTAAAAAGGACAGAAGTAGTTTAGGGGTTAAAACATCAAAGTAATGGGTGACACAGATTGGTTTTATTTTTCCTGCTGGTGTTTATCTGTCCTCTTCCCTATTTTCTGTGCTATGGAGACTCTAAAAGTAGGGACTCTTAACATTAATGGAGGAAGGAGTAGAGAGAAGCTGGCAGCAGTAGTGGAGATTATGCGTGTTAAAAAACTAGATGTGTTATTTCTGCAGGAAACTCACAGCTCAGTGGATAATGAGGCAGATTGGAAAAATCTATGGTCAGGGCCCATTTTCTTCTGTCATGGGTCAAATGTGAGTGCAGGAGTAGCTATCATGATAGCAGATCGTGTGAACCTAAATAATGCAGCTCATTTAGAAGTGGAGATGGGGAGACTTCATGTAGTGCAAGGTACAGTTGGAAACACACACTTTGTTTTTATTAATATTTATGCTTACAACTCACCTGTAAACAGGATGCAGTTACTTCAAACTTTGAATAGATTTTAAAAAATTATGTAAGCAGCAGTGTGATCATAGTGGGAGGGGACTGGAATAGCACCATACACCAATATGACAGGAACAGTGTAGAACCTCACCCCAATGCAGCATCTCTGTTGACCAGTGTGGTGAGGGAGAATGATTTGATTGACACCTGGAGGCAGTGCCACTCTACAGTGCGCCAGTACACCTGGGTCAGGGTTAGTGGGGGAGAAGTGCGGGCAGCCCGCTTGGATCGGTTTTATTTAAATCAAGTTCACAGCAACCAGTTGAAAAATAGTCAGATTGTACCTGTGGGTTTTTCGGACCATCACCTAGTAACCCTTGACTACTCCTTATCGGTGAGGGCTCCACGCTGCCCCTACTGGCGACTAAATATAAAACTCTTACAAGATGCGGCTTTTTGCAAAGCTTTTAAATTATTTTGGGAACAGTGGCAGCTTAGGAAGGTTGACTTTGAAAATATTGTGAAGTGGTGGGAGGTAGGAAAAACGCAAATAAAACTTTTTGTTCAACAATTTATAGCAAACACCTACACTGTAAAACCTGGAAGGGTATATTAACAGTAAAATACAGGCAAACTAGCTGCCTGTATTTTACTGTTATTAAACATACAGCATTATACTGTTATAACAGAAACAGTATAGAAAGATATATTAACAGTAAATTACAGGCAAACTAGCTGCCTGTAATTTACTGTTATTTAACATACAGTGTGTTACTGTAGAAACAGCTACAGTATTTTACCGTAACAGTGTACAGTATGCTACAGTATGTGCTTATACGGTAATTTACAGTAATAAATTAAATTAACAGCAGTTTGCCGTTTATGCATTTTTCAGGAAAATACTGTTTATTTACCATATCAAAATGTAAATTTACAGTGTAACTACTGTTTTCAGTCCAAAGAGCCAAAAAAGGTCTCTAAAATAATAAAAGCACACAAAGGTTAGATTTTTTAAATGTAACTTATTTAAAAACGACAGAAACAATTTGTGTTTGTTTTTAAAAGAAAGACATTAGGGAAATAAAAAGTTTTAGAACTCTCTTAATTTTGTCTCACATTTTTTATGACATTTTGTTAACATCAATGCATCATGCATAATGTGGCCTAAAAACAAGCCTAAAAATACAATAAAAGAGAACAAGAGATGGTGGTTTGAGATGGCACATCTAGCCATCTCAAATGGTGGCCAGATGACTAAGAGGACATTAAAAATGGCAAAATGAAGCAGTTACAGTTACACAATGCTGAAAGAAACTCCCATCTGAAGTGAGTGAGTTTTTTCATTTGAGTAAAGACATGAGCTTTTACTCTGCTTTGCTTTGGCATTACCAACCTGTAGCAGCTTTAATATTCAAAATATATGTATTGCATTGTAAAAGTATTTTTTAGGTTCCTAATTGTGTGCACTACGTAATAGCTAATGTTTTAAATTGACCCCCAATTGTATTTCCTACAAGAAAATAGCTCCCCTGTTTTTGTGTATTAAAGGTAGATCTCCAGGGTTAAAAATATTAAGTCAAAACAGGGGTGGTTACGGTACACAGACTGAACCCTAAATAGAGGGTACAAAATGTACCCCAGGGAACAAATTTGTACCTTTTTACAATGGTACAATAATGTACCTTTGGGAAATGGTACAAATGTGTCTCTTTAGGGTACTGCCCCAGCGACGAGCCCATTGTACCTTTAGAGGTACAAAAATGCACCTAAATAAAATAGTACTAAAATGTCCCTTTAGGGTACTGCCCCAGCGACAAGCCCATTGTACCTTTAGGGTGGCAAATTTTTACAAATCCAAAGTAGGTTCACATATTCACATTTCTTACCTTTATTTCACTTAGGTCAAAAATATTACAAATAATACGAAGAGTTACCAAGATTGATTGTCCTTAAATCAGATGAAATATGTTTTCATACAGTTCATCTTCACATGGCTGTAGGAGTCCATTCAGGTCTCAGTCCTTGTGTCTTTTTAGTGTCCACTTCCGCTCATGGTGCAGATCCACACAGTCCAAGGTCAAAATTGATAAACACTGATGGTAGAGTTGGTCTTCCAGTCCAGATCTCCTGAAACTATGATGGGCAGGGACACAGCTCATCAGACTGAAAAAATACAAGAGGAAAAGCAGACTTGTTAAAATCAATTCGTGTGACGTGAGTTCAGACAACCGCATAACTTTGTACATCAACATTGCAAAGTGGACTAAAAAGTTAGTAGTATTTATTTATTTATTTTGTATTCAACACGGATCAAATTAGATTAAAAATGCTACTATAGTTAAAATTGTATTGAATTAAAACTGACATGTATAGTAACCCCTGGATGAAAGAGGATTATGTAGATCAGTTTGCAGGACATAACAGACGGCATGGCTCAGGCTCGTCCAGATTGATTAGTAAAGTTAAAAAGGAGTTAGGAAAGGAAGTTGCCAAATAAAGAGTTACCATATTAAACTGACAAATCTCTCATTCAGACAAACTATTAAATTAGCATGTTTTCAGGCCTGAAATTCCAATCTACAAGATCCTCTCAAAATATGGGAAATATCATACCTGAACCACAGCAACAAGTTGGTCAGTCGTCTCTCTGAATGTTTGTGGCTGCAGCAGAATCAGTGCATCTTGGACTCCATCATCTGTGACATTGAAATAATAGATATAATATAATCTAAATAAAATATAACTAAAACACTTAGGCACTCAAAAAGATTAAACATACAGTATATATATTATTTTTTCTTTTGAGTGTGGTACACATAACACACTTTAGGAATGTTTTTATCTAGAGGTCTACGTCTTACCTTTTTTACCTTTGGTGCCAGTTCGTCCTGCGTTTGAGTTCTGGACATTGTGATTAAACTGTGGACAAGAAAAAGACACTGTGACATGTGCAATAGACTAGTCACTTCCTTTCCAAACTAACATCTAAGCTTTTGCTCACATGCAAAATAGTTCAGGCTAATCGAGGAGCAAAAACCTCACACACACACACAAATTGATAAATTTGATATATTGAATATATTTACGAGAAATGTGAACTGAATGCGATAACACATAGATTTAATAAGTTTATCCTTGCAATGCACATGGATTGAAAAATGAGGCCCAAAGTGTAGAATACCTTTATAGTAAATACATGTTTCACTTACATGGTTAAACTTTGGGACAGAAGCTTGTGTTGAGGTGGTTCATCTGGAGCTCAGGGCTGTGGACACTTCAGTCTCATGAAGATTCTGCTGATGGATAACAGATCTCAGTCAGTGTTGCAGAAGAAACTCATCTCAGGCAACAGCAAGCAAAAAGTGCTTGCCTATGTATTGTGGATAGATGACACGTTTTATTGTGTGAGTGTGTTACCATATTTAATGTGGTTTTGTAGAAAAAGCTAAACCTCATCAGTTTGCAACTGTTTTAAAACCATTGGGAAAGTACTTAGTAGGTATATAATAAATTATGTGCTATATAATAAACTGCAGTGTAAATAGATATACAGTATAACAATGCACTTAATTACTCATGACAAATGATATCCCACGATGTCATCAGGTCTAAAACTTAATTTCTTAAAAGGACTGTGGACCGTCAGTCAGCTGGAGATTCTTCTGTGAGAAAAATAGAGATGTTAGTCAAACAGCCAGCAGGAAATATTGAGAAACCAGCTTTGCTATAGAGGGATTTTCGGTCGACGTCACTCTCCGCCCTACTGCGCGTGCGTCATGCAGAAAGAGCTCATCTCTGTTTGTTTACATTGGGAAACTTGTTAGAATTAAACAATGAAACAGGACGACAGCAGCTGCTTTCATCAGGTATGAACCAGTCCGATAGACATCTGTCCCCTAAAGCTTGAGACAGTGTTTTTCTCGCCGTTTTTCTCACTTACCTAAATGTAACTTTTAAGGGTCGTAGGATCAAGATTCATCCATAAATGTTAACTTAGCAGCATAACTTTTGTTTTCGCAAAGTGATAAACTCTTGACGTTAGCTGATAGCGGAGCTTTTTTGACTTGTTTCCACTGTTTGTGTCTATGTGCGGAGGCTCTTTCTACAGGCATTGCACGCATCGCCCGTGTTGAGAAACAAAAAATCCCTCTATAGTAAGTGAGTAGAGTAGCCAAACCTAAAGTTACTTCCAAATACTGGAAGTGAATGTAATTGGAAAGGAAAAATGTAAAAAATAAAATAAAAAGCTGAATACCTGTAATACACATGAATGTATTTGTAAAACAAATTTGAGTTAATAAATTATGTCTATTGTGCAAGAAAAAAAAATCTGTTAAAATTGTCAACATGGAAGCATATCTCAATTGAAAATAGAAATAGGAATGTAATAAATGCAATTTGAGAAATAAAGCATATGTCTGATCCAAAATCTATTGCTGGGTTACTGGCAGGCGATAGAGTAACTGAGTATTACCAAACTCTGACAAGTAAAAGTGTTTGTACACTGCAATAATAGGGCAGTTCATCTTAAACATTTTTGTACAAATTCTGCCTTAAATTTGTAAGTTTTGATGATTTTTGCTGGTGACTACACCACAACAAAAACTCAATTTGAATTTCAGCTGGAGAGCTGCTAACATTTGTTTCAGCTGCTCTCCACTTCTTTTAAAAAGCATTGGTCTGTAGAATAATGTGATGTCAGATCTATTGGCCTAAACAACAATACCTGAGGATAATCTTCTCAGGAGCAGTGGACACAGCAGTTAGGGACACATCTCCAAATGCTCTGTGAGGTTTGGTCAGGTCTGCAGCTAGACTCCATCACACATGTTATTGGTGGATAAACTGGAGAACCTGGAAGAAACCCACACAACATGAAGAGAAACATCCAAACTCCACACAAGAGTTGAACCCACAACCTTCTTGCTGAGAGGCAAGAGTATTAGCCACTGCTGTGACATCCATTTTAGTTTTATATTTTCAATTTTTGTTTTTATATTACAAAAGAGAAATGTACAGCTTTTGTGGCAAAATAGTAAACGTTCCACATACTTTGAGGAGTCAGAACAGGAATTGTGGTTTTACATTTTCAAATAAGAAGAAGGTCCATCTCAGAGCCCACTAAGAAACACAAAGTAATGAGTTACCTGATGCTTTGGTGCTGAATTCTTCATCCATTTTGACCATAGCAGATTCTGCTCTTGTCCACTCTATGAAAACATCATCATTTGTCAACATCAATGAAAAGTCATTACAGTCTAGTTTAACATAAATATGTCGGGGAAAAAAAAAAAAAAAAAGCATCTACAATAAGATACAGACAAGATCAAATAAAATACACTTAGGCAGCAACATATAAATTACACTAAAGATGTACATCTATACATTTCCTTCCACCTGTCCGGGGCTGAGTCTGGGGCAGAAGCAGAAGCGGTAATCTGAGAAGAGCTGCCCAAACCTTCCAGGCCGGTCCAGAGACAGTTCCTCCTGGTGGGTCGTGCCTGAAACATCTCACCAGGGAGGCTTACAGAGATCTGAAACAGACGTACTATTGTTAGTAAAATATTCTGAATTAAATAATTACAGCTAATAACTTAAATTATGAGACAACATAAGACAACTGCAGACATTACAAACCTGGAACATCAGAGCTTCAGACCAATATTCACTTCAACAGTCACTTCAGGATTTCATATTATTTATCTGATTGTGGGGGGCAAAATGCCAGATTTTTATTTGTATTTAGTATTAAACTACACAATTTAACTTTTTGTACAGTACATGCAGTGTGATCAGTTTGAGGATGCCGACTGTAGCCTATTACAGCCTTTTTAAATTTGATATTTTAAAAGATTTTTATTTGGAAATTTGATTGAAAAATTTCAGTTACAATTTGTTTAGAATTATAATAAGTATGGTATGCCACCTGTAGTCTCTCATTGCTTCAACTCATTTATTATTGGCTATTGCATTATTAATAGCTTAACAGTAACAGTAAAGGTAATTCATTAATTCAGTTTTTGTCATTTCTGTGTGTGTATAAACAAACCCAGGCTCAGCTGTGAGGGGGCGGGGTCACTGCCACACAAAGGCACTACTGCCCTATGACTCCTAACTTTAACATATCAAAACTACAAAAATGAATAGCGAAGCAAAGGAAAATGCGCACATGGTCAAGTAATTGACCAAAATGATCACCGCTGCGCTTTCATTTACCCCCCAAGAGGACGCGATGGAGAATTCGTTTACACCCGGAGAGATCATTTTAAGGAGCCTGGCTCATGATGGAATATGATTTAAGAAGAGCGCACCGCGGAGTGGTTCATGTTGAAAGTCTGTCCCTGCGTCAAAGGTAAACTCACTCTCGCGCTGAGTTTCGCTTTTGTGGTCAAGAATGCGTCCGTGTGTGATCCAGAACACGTCTGTGTCCCGTCCTGCACACAATTCACATTTATGACTTATTAAATTGATCAGAAACTGTCAAACCAAGGCTTAATAAAGCCGCGTTTAACCAGAACCCCGCAGGTCTGAACCAGGTCTAAACCAGGACTGAGCCAAGTCTTAACCAGGTCTAAACCAGGTCTAAACCAGGACTGAGCCAGGACTTGACGAGAATTAAAGCGGGTCTGACGCATTATCTAACCACGACCATACCTGATCCAAGCCAGGTTAAAAACAGGTCTAAACCGGCGTCACGTAGCGAGACTTCTATCCGTCTTCCAGCGCGGGGTCCCTGAGCTCTCTTCCCCGGATGCCGCCTCCAGGGAGGAGTGTCTCGGGTTCCCCCCGCGGGCTTTCCCGTGAAGCTTTTTTTACACTAAATATGTGTTTAATGCACAGAACTGTTGCTAATAAACATTGTTGTTAGGCACACATTACGTTAGAAATACGTCTCATTAGTTTTCGATTAGAAAATATTTTCACAAACCAACCGTTGGAAGTAACCGTTGGCATCGGCGACGCGAGGCACAACTTCTAGCCGCCCACGAGTGCTCGTCCTGCGGATACGGCCGGCGGGGCTCCCGGTGGAGACCCAGCGTCCGGACATTTAGCACAAAAAAAGTTAAAATGACTCCGGATATGGCAATAATACCCACTATTTCTCGCCTCAAATGGTCTCAAAGTTTAGATTTGACTCTTATAAACAAAAATATAGTAACTTTAAACTTACCCCGTAATGGCGGCGCCGCCGCATCTGGCGCGGCGCAAGGCCGCAGGACTGAGCTCGTCCTGCGGCTAGGGCCGGCCGAGGCTCCCGGTGGAGACCCAGCCTCCGGACCTTTAGTAGAAAAAAAGTTAAAATGACTCCGGATATGGCAATAATACCCACTATTTCTCGCCTCAAATGGTCTCAAAGATTAGATTTGACTCTTATAAACAAAAATATAGCTAGTAACTTTTAACTTATCCCGCCGCTAATGCTAACAGGCTAATGCTAACGGGCCTCTTTTTAAACTTATATTTTGAGCCTAAAGTGATATATTACAGCTCTCTGTCAGTTCTGGATATTTTGACAAAAATACAAAGATTATAATAAAGCTTAAATATCCCCTCTCAATACTTGCTGACTAGTTATTTGTTGCTGTAAAGCATTGTTAGCTACGTTAGCATTTTTCAAAGAGACCTCCAACATAATGCTACAGCTACAAATCTTTTAGTCACGAGAAACTAAGCACAATGCTGGTCAATTAAATCACTTCAGCTTGTTGTTTTTTTGCAAAATTGTCCACACTTTTTCCTAAATGATGAGCATAGTGTGAGATTTTTCAAATCTAAACAAAAAAAATAAAATCTTACAATCGTTCAGTTGTAGAACAAACAAGCACTTCAGTATACATTTATCTTTTTAAAGATAAAATGTGAAATACCTTTTTGAAAAGCCTTTCTCCAGCAGCACACACAGCTTTTGCAGCACAGAAGACGCTTGTTGTGGGTGCAGTAGTCAATGGCACACATGTCACGTTTCTATTGGTCAAAAGTATTGTACCCCTTTATGAGCATTTACAGGTACAAAGATGTACCTTTTTATCAAGAGGTACATATATGTTCCATTTTAGTCGGAAAATGGTACAAATTTGCGTCTTAAGGCTCAAACAGAGACACATTGAGGGTACATTGCTAAAAATTGTACCTTAGACAACATTTATGTACCCTCTCCGTACCCCTATTTCTAACAGTGTATGATGTGAGAAAATATAAAACAAAAAGTAATACTTACTCAAAGTATATGTGATTTTTTCCCCAAGCTGCTGCCGTCCATGGAGTTTCCAACTTTTCCCGCACTTCTTCTCCTTCCCACAATTCTTTGCTGCTACCCGTAAAATTACAGTAAAACAAGAAGCCCCCTCATTTGAATGCTGTAAACAGTATATTACTGTATGAAAGCAATAGGTGTCTTGTTAAAAGTGCCAGACCCTTTTTTCACCCAAAATGCATTGCAATTTACTGTATAATACTGTATTGAGGGAAAACAGTAAAAAGCTGTTGAGATTTCAGTGTAATTTTACAGCAAAGGTTTACAGTGTAACTACCAAAAACTCTCTTTAAACATCCTTTTAAATTGCCCCAAGTTTCTGCTTTTTTTTAAATCCTCTCTTAATCCATTCCACAAATCCACCCCAGAGTTTGAAAGACCTAGTTTCTTTTTGTTGTTCGAACCAGCGGCTTTTTAAAGTTGAACTCCCCTCTCAGATTGTAGCCTCCTTGTCTGTCACAAAACCATTTCTGGATATTTGCTGGTAATACAGTGGTCCCTCGCTCTATCGCGGTTCACTTTCCGCGGCTTCGCTGTTTCGCGGATTTTTTTTTAGTGCAATTTTGCTTTTTTTATTTATTTTTTTTTACAGTGCGCGGTCCTATAGATGCGTGCTGTAAACGTGCTCTTCTCTCAAACACACTGTTTGGACCGTATCACATCGCAGCATTCACAGACAACAGCACAGAAGCTCTTTTATAAAACTTTAGACAGTTTGGATCATGCAGGGGAAGCTGACCTGACGCTCGGACGTTTCTCCAGGTGAGGCTTTGACTCTTTGAGCTCGTAGTTACGATGATAAGTTTGTTCACGCTGGAACGTCATTTGTGTAGTTCAGAGATGTGTTTGAGGAGTGTGTTGTGACTTCGCTAGAGTCCGGATGTGTTTGGTGTCAGCTCTGGAGTCCGTGTGATCCGTGGCTGAGCACAAATGTGTCAAAATCCGCCGTCTTTCGCCGCGGTAATTTGCGTGATTAAATGTGCAGCCGTCTTAGTTCAGCTGCTGTTTTCCCTCTTAACTTACCCAATATGTGTCCTATTGACGCAAAATGAAGATTGTCTAAGAGTTTACGAGTCGTAGAACAAGTTTCTGTTTTCGATGCGGTTTCTAGAGACTTTGATTTTGAGCTGTGTGTTAAGAATCATCAGGCACATGCGTCTAGACCAGACTTTCTGTCACTCATGAGTTCAGCACGCGGGACAGCACAGCTCGGCTTGGTGACCCCAGAGCAGGTGATGCCGTATACGCGCTCTGCGTTATGTGCGTTTGGAGGCGGCGGTCGGCTGTGGAGCACAGCGGGACGGGCAACGTGCCAAAAGCAGAGCAGGCGAACGCGTGCAGCACCGTCCCTCTTAAACGATCACATAAAAGACTCGCACTGATGTATCTGGCGGTGAATCATGTGTTCAGTGCATTATTACCTGTACAAAAGACACTAAATATCAGAACCAGGCAGGTTATCAACTGAAATTACTGGTAAACAATGAAGATCACTACTTCGCGGGTTTCGTCTTTCACGGGTATTTTTGGAACGTAACCCCCGCGAAAAACGAGGGACTACTGTACATTTTGCCTTGCCTTAAACATGATTATAGCTGTTTTGTATCTCACCAAATCTGGAACTTAAGTATTTTTGATTCCAAAAAGAGTCTGTTTGTATGGTCTAAATACCCAACCTTATGCACAATCCTAAGTGCTTTTTTCTGAAGTGTCCATAGTGGCTGCAAATGACTAGGATATGTATTCCCCCAGACCTCCACACAATAACTCAGATATGGCATCACAAGAGAACAAAACAAAATATACAGAGCTTTATGGTCTAGCAAGTGCTTTACTTTACTGAGGATACCAATGCTCTTTGCCAGCTTTGTTCTTATAATATTAATTTGAGTTTTCCAGCTTATCTGTTCATCTACTATTACACCCAAAAATTTGGTTTCAGTTACTCTTCAAGTTTAATTTGATCTAATAATATCTCTATTTCAGTTGTTTTATTTTTATTCCCAAAGAGAATATATTTGGTTTTCTCCATGTTTATTGATAGTTTGTTTAAATTAAACCATTGATTCATTTTTGTCAATTCAATCCTAACGTCTTCCATTAAACTCCTAAGATTTTTTCCTTAACAAAGAACATTGGTATCATCTGCAAACAATATGAACTTGAGTTTTTTGATACCCTACATAAATCATTTATAAATAAAATAAAAAGCTTTGGACCTAATACTGACCCCTGAGGCACCCCAACTGTAATGTTTAAAAATGATGATCTTTTATCCCCCATCTGTACACATGTTTACGATTTCCCAAATAACTTTTTAACCAATTCAAAGCCATACCTCTAATACCGTATCTCTCCATCTTAAGGAACAATAATTCATGATTAACGGTGTCAAAAGCCTTTTCAAATCAACAAAGCCCCGACCACATGCTTTTTCTCATCCATACAACTAGTTACTTCCTCAGTTAGATCCATCAAAGCCTGTGCTGTTGATCTTGTCTCTCTGAAGCCATACTGGCTATCCGATAATATATTAGATTGATCCAAATAATTTGTTAGTCGCTTTTCGAAGATTTTCTCAAAATTTTTGAAAATTGACAAAGTAAAGACACTGGCCGGTAATTAGAAAACAATTTACTGTCACCACATTTATAAAGTGGAATCACTTTAGCCATCTTCATATTTTGTGGGAAGGTTGCAGTTGCAAATGAAAGGTTGAAAATGTAAGCTAAAGGAGCAGCTATACTATGAATTACTTTTTTTACAATTGTCATATCAATCCCATTTAGGTCAGTAGATGTTTTATTTTTGAATGTATTTGAAATATCAACAATCTCTTTAGTTTCTATCATGTTTAAAAAAATAGAATTTGGACTTTTGGGTATATATCTCAAAACAGCTTCATGGTCTACTGGATTTCCTCCATTTTTCTCAGCTAGCTCAGATCCAATACTCACAAAATAATCATTGAATCCTTCCACTATCTCATCTGTATTATGAATATGTTTGTTGTCATTAATAAATACATTGGGGTAAGTATGGTTAGATGTTGTGTTCCTAATCATACTGTTCATTAATTTCCACATACTTTTTATATTGTCTTTTCTTAATTCTAATGCTTGAGTATAATATTTTTTCTGACAGCTTCTCAAAATACTGGTTAATTTATTTTTATATGTTTGTATTTTTGCTCCGTGTCACTAGAATTGTCATGTATGAATTGTTTATATAGTTTATTCTTTTTTTTGCACGCATTCTTCAAACCCTTTGTGATCCATGGTTTTTCTACATCCTTAATTTTTACTTTAATTTTCCTCATTGGACAATGTTTATTGTATGATGTTATAAATACATTCAAAAAGTATTCATATGCATTGTCAACATTCGTTTTACTGTAGAGTGGCTCCCAATTATGAGCTTGCAAATCATCCCTAAAATCATTTATGGTCTCTTCTGTTTTCAATCTTGTGTATTTAATTATCATTTCTTTGTTCTGTTTAGGCCAGCAATTTCATAAAGAACAAAAATTGGCAAATGATCTGTAATATCATTTATGAGAAGCCCACTACTCAAACTGTTTCCTATGTAATTTGTAAAAATGTTGTCAATAGATGTTGCACTATGTGCAGTTATTCTACTTGGTTTGGTAATCAGCGGATATAATCCAATACAAGACACTGTTTCTATAAATTCATCGGTTGCTTTATCTATATTTGCTTTGGTTAGATCCACATTGAAATCACCACAAACAAATATGGTCTTTTGCTTTGTTGCACAAAACATACTTTCTAATCTATTTTTGCAGATCTCTATGTTGGAGCTGGGGGCTCTGTAAACACAACTAACTATGACATTTCTCTGTTTTTCCAAACATATCTCCACAGATATGCATTCCATAACCTCACTAATAGCCATTGTCATGTTTTCTAGTACCTTATATTTAAGATGTTTACTTATGTACAAGGCAACGCCTCCTCCCTTCTTATTTGTTCTATTAATGTAATTTAGTTCATATCCATCCAATTGGAAATCAATTCCTTTATCAAGTGTGAGCCATGTCTCAGAAATGGCTATAACACTAAATTGCATTTTGAGTTCTTTTAGGTAATCTTTGATATGTTGATAGTTGGCATACAAACTCCTTGCATTGAAATGAATGATAGACAGGCCATTTACATGTTCAAATGAACTATTAAACTGTTTGTCAGTATAATAACCACATTTTTGCTAAGTTGGTCAAAAAGATTCTGATCCGGATCAATGTATTGGAAATTTTCATGCATTTTATAATTATGTGTATTCTGCAAGTAAACTATTGTTTACCAGAAGACAATATTCTTATTGGTATTTGTCCAGTTCTTCTTCATTTTTAATGACAATCACCTTAGCTTCTTCAGGAGCTCCGTTAAGTTTAATGAACACTTTGCCATTCTTAGTCCATGTAGATTGAACTTTTTTTTGTTTTCTTAGGATTCGCGCACGTCTTGCAATGTCTGCATTTTTCTTTGTAAGGTGTTCATTGACATAAACATTTGTCCCTTTAAGTCTTTTTCCTTGCTTAAGCAGAGCATTTTTATCTTTTCTATTGACAAAGCGGATTATTATAGCTGGATTATCATTCTTTTGCTTCCGAAAGAGAGGATGACACGCTTCAATTTTAGAACTGTTGATGGAGATTCCTTTGTTGTTAAAAAAAGTGATGACCTGCTGCTCTAATGACTCCGTCTCTGCCTCAGTTGGTTCTCCTCCATTCTCCACTGATGCTGGTGTCACTGCCCGAGCGTAAGAGCGGGGCCTTGTCACCAACCCACTTATGATGACATCATTGAGACGAGAATATTGTTCAAGGTCATCCAGGCGACTCTCCAAGAATGTTATCTTCTGATCTTTCTCCTTGTTCAATCTTTGTAACTCTTTTATAGTCCCCATAAGTTCCAGTATATGTTTTTGTTGGTCAGATATAGTGGCAACTTCAGTGGATAAAAAGTTCAGTGATTTCTGTATTTCAGTCATTTCTGCTTTAAGAGCATCCCCACCTTGTTTGCCCTTTTGTGACATTTCACTTTTCAATCTGGATAAACCATGCAAGTGGGAGTAGAAGTTCAAACAGCAACAGTTGCATCAGCAGCGCTCCACTCTCACACCTGCAGCAGCACTCCTCACCTGCAGTAGTGATAGCTTTAGCCCACAGCAGCAGCAGCTCCACTCTCACACCTGCAGCAGCACTCCTCACTTGCAGTAGTGATAGCTTTAGCCCACAGCAGCAGCAGCTCCACTCTCACACCTGCAGCAGCACTCCTCACCTGCAGTAGTGATAGCTTTAGCCCACAGCAGCAGCAGCTCCACTCTCACACCTGCAGCAGCACTCCTCACCTGCAGTAGTGATAGCTTTAGCCCACAGCAGCAGCAGCTCCACTCTCACACCTGCAGCAGCACTCCTCACCTGCAGTAGTGATAGCTTTAGCCCACAGCAGCAGCAGCTCCACTCTCACACCTGCAGCAGCAGACACGATAAACAGGAAACCAAGCGAGCGCGGGTGAAGTGAATCCGGTAGTTTTCAAAATAAAATCATTACGTTTCCACTAATAATACAAACTATGTCAAAATACGACATTTACATGATTATGTAACACATAGAATGTAAATAAACCTCCTGTACTTACCCTTTGTGCGGTGAAAAATCCAACAGAAAATCACTGTCGTGAAATTTGCCCAAAACTCGGTGCATGTGTTCTTTGTTTACACATACATGTGTTCAGCGATCACGTAATCTCCCAAGTTTAATGTGAACCTCCGTGAGATCGGGGTCTGGTGAGGTCGGCAGCAGAGTCTGTGGCTGCAGCAGGACTCTAGACAATCGGAGTTAATGTGAGTCACCCACCGTAGCAAGACCGGTCCTGTGACTGCACCGGAGTTGGACTGGAGGCAGTGTGAGCCTGAGGTAAGCGCAGCAATAGAAGCGCACGCACATCGCTCCTGTGACTCGTCCTTCTTCTGTTTAGTGCAGACCCAGAGACAGAAAAGCACGGTTCATATCGGTGCAGCGCAGTCTGTGGGTTTGCAGTACTCGGTTGTGTGTGCGCGTAATGACCACGGTACGCTACAACATCGCCGCTGTGACTCGTCCTTCTCATTTTTAGCACCGCGCTGGAGACAGAAACGCACGGTTCATATCGGTGCAGCGCAGTCTCTGGGTCTACAGTACTCGGTTGTGTGTGCGTAATGACCACGGTACGCTACAACATCGCCACTGTGACTCGTTCTTCTCACTTTTAGCACCGCGCTGGAGACAGAAACGCACGGTTCATGTCGATGTGGTGCAGTTTCTGGGTCTGTTCATTGATGTAGCTTTAAGAATGTGTCCGCGTGTGCACATAATAACGCGATGCAGAGCGCAATACATGTGTTCTATTGCCAATCAGCCAATCACAAGGCTTCATTCAGTGAGTGTTTTGACCTGACGCAGAGAGACAAATGTGGGACAGAACAAAGTTAAAATGACTTTATCACAGACTCAGTGATCAGATTTGATCAGTGCAACATCCCTGAAATACACTTTTAAAAGGGACAGTCAAAAATGTATTTTTAAAGCAAAAGTATTATGAAAAAATATACATTTCGTATGTATATTTAATTATAAAATCTAATTTAAAAATGTCTCAAAAGAAACTCCGTTGTGAAGCTCCGGACCTTCGCTTGGAAAAAACCAACTCCATAAGGACCTCAATGAAATTTTATTGGTGACCCCTGGTTTATTTGCCTGGCCAGCAAGAATGATTTCCTTCTTGTATATTTAATACGAAGGAAATCAGTCTGGAGTTGCGATAGTTCAATTCAATTTCAGTGTGTGATTGACAGACACATAACAAAACCAATCAGCACACACCGGAAGTGACGCAAGATAAGCGACGAGGTGAGCGTGCTCATGTTGCCAGATAGGACGGTTTTCATGGCCTATTTGGCTTCTTTTATTTTTGGAAAAATATTCCATATATTTGGAGGGAAAAATATATTATTTTCTTTATAAATATTTGGGTATTATTAATTGGCTTATTGAATAAAATGCATCTTTCTTTTAATACTGTGTAATAAATTGTTTTAATGATGTTTTTCAAAACATAGAGCCCTGGTCTTCTGTTTTTCAATTAATCCTGCAAATATTGCTCTCGCTCTGCTCGTGCTCCCAACACACACACAGACACGCGCTTTGGCACAAACAGGCACACGCAGCAAGGAGGAGAGCCGCTCCGGAGGACGCACGCAGATCCAGGTAGGGCTAAAACAGCTCATACGGGGCGAATGTGAACACAGGGCACAGTAATGACGGCACAAACGCGTTCGTCACATTTTAAGCTGTAAAATGATGTGTGGTTTATAACATTCCGCCTCATATTTATGCAGAAAAGAGCCTCATAAGGACGTGAGTTTGAGAAAAGTTAGTGTTTGATGTTGGAAAGTTTGTAACGTGTCTTCAAATGAACAACTCGCTTTAATACATGAGTTAGTCGTTACCGGAGCTTCTAGACACAATACACGTGATTTAAGTGGTTGTCATGTTTGTCATTGACGTATTGACGTGTTTTTTGCGTTCACTTTGGGCTGGAAAACTCATAACAATCTGGCAACACTGCTCCCGTTAGCTGTTATAAAAAAGAAAGAAATGTTTTTGAAAATGAACGCTTCCGATGCAGAATGTTAATGTAGTTTTAAAGTGATAGCTAAAACAATTTCGAGAGCAGTGGTTCGTTCTGTTGCGGCCCTGTTGATTGTTTTGCCGCGAGTAACCATGGTAACGCGCTGTTCAAATGACGTGACGCAGCCCCCCCCGTGCGCCCCCCCACGCTGTGATTGACCCGGAGAGAATTGTCCGGAGGAAATACTTCTCCTGCCAACCACTCCCAGACTGACTTGTCTCCATTGAAATGAATGGAGACTTTGGTCAGCTGGTGTACCAGGCAACTGTTTATAGCAGTGTTTCCCAACCAGGGGTACCCGACCATTTGCCAGACGGGACTTGAAATAATAGCAGATTTAAAAGGAGAGGTAAAACTGCAAATATTGTAATGAAAAATAATGTTACTTGCAAGACATTTGAAATGTTAAGAAACATTTTTACAATACCCTTACAAGAAACAGGACAAAGGGGTACTCCATGTATCGAGACAAAAAACGTGACAAAAGAGAATCGTCCTGTTCCTAATTACATCACATCACAGGTTGATTTTTGACTTTTTATTCTCTTTCTCCTCTCTTGTGACGAAGATTCTTTCTAATTCCAGCCATTTGTGAGACTTGAGGAGAAAAAGCCGTGTAAACATGTAAACCTTGAAAGCGTTGACAAAAGCCTGAGTCTGACACACACACGGAGTTTCACCCGAAGAACAAAACACAAATCACACTTCACCACAGGAATCGCACTAGTTGGACTTTTACACGGCTGCTGCTGCTTCAGACGAGCTGCACTTCAGAAGGAAGAAGACTTATTGTGTTTGTACTTGTGTTTTTAGTAAGAAACTCTGACTTTTGTAGATGTTAGTCTTTATTGGTCAGGTGAGGAAGAGCATAAGTGAGTGAGGTTTTTCAAAGAGCATCAACAAACCGCGGCTGCTACATTTGCATTTTTCCATCAAAGTTGTGCCTGTTTCACAAGTGTCCAGTTTACATGTTAAGTCAATGTAAACCTGCGTCTTCAGGCGTTCAGCGACTTTGCAAAGCCAACTTGTTACCACACTGCAAAGACTATAAATCTAGACTTGCTTAACATGACATGAAATTAAAATTTTAATCCAGTTTTGAGCTGTTTTAACTGGATAAGATTTAATTGCTAATGTAGAATATTTCACTGGTTTCAAAACAATTTCAACTGGTTTTTAAAAGAATTTGGCTTAAAACAAGAACACAAATTTGGCAACGAGGTAAGAACAGTTTTGCCAAATAGTTTGGCACAAAATAAGAAGCAGTTTTGCAGTTTGTTCGGGCATCTGCTAACGTAGCGTCTTGTGAAGTACGCTCCAACTGCAGCGAACGCTTTGGCTTCATCAGCCAGTCGGGCACTCTACTCCCACATCAAGAGGAAAACTACGGAAGTCCAGAGCTGCCAATGTGGAGTAAACATTTTTTTCAGCTTTTCTCGTTAAAATGACTTTATATTTACTTTCAAACGACATTCTCGTTATTACGACTTTTTATTTACGTTCAAACGACTTTTTTACGTTCAAACGAGAATATAATGTCGTTATAACGACTTTAAATTTACGTTAAAACGACAATATATTCTCGTTCGAACGACTTTTTTTTATGATAAACAGACTGCTCTTCCCATGATGCGCCACAAGCTGGATGACTCAGAGCCCTGTACTACGAACACTACGAAGCTAGATTTGGGGTTTAGCGAGGTCCTGGGTTAAACCTGGTCTGGTCCTACGAAACTGGATCACGTCCTATCGGGGCAGATCTCTATGGCAACATGCGGCAAACTCATAACCTGCTCCGGACCAGAATAAGTGAACGAATAAGTTAAAAAGACGAGGCGCTGGCCAATCAGACGATTGAGAATTTAGGCCTTTGTGAAGAGACGAGAGAGAGAGAGAGAGAGAGAGAGAGAGATGAGAGAGATGAGAGAGAGAGAGAGACGAGAGAGAGAGAGAGAGAGAGAGAGATGAGAGATGAGAGAGAGAGAGAGAGAGAGAAAGGGCAGCGGAGAAATGAGGAAAGACGAAAGTCACGGTGTATTTTATATCAAAGCGATGCGCACGTATTTATAAAGAGGAGCCATGAGATCTTATGTAGCAGTAACACTGAAGAATCCTGTTTAATCTGTGTGATGATTAATAAACGGAGCATCATGGGAAGGGCTGTCTATTTTTCATTAAAATTCGTTTTAACGAGAATATATTTTCGTTTTAACGTAAATAAAAAGTCGTTATAACGACATTATATTCTCGATTGAACGTAAAAAAAGTCGTTTTAACGTAAATAAAAGTCGTAATAACGAGAATATTGTCGTTTGAACGTAAATATAAAGTCGTTATAACGAGAAAAGCTGGAAAAATGTTTACTCCACATTGGAAGTTCTGGACCATAGAAACAGCAATGAAGTCTTTTAAAAAACTTTTTTTAACAAAAGGTCGCTTGTTTTGGGACTTTTTTCAAAGGCTTGGTCGCTTGTCGCTCTGAAATCTGGCGACACGACAAAACAAAAATATGAGACATGATCTGAACGGACAATGTGCTCACATGGATCTATTAAAAACGCTCGTTGTGGTGTTTAAACCACTGCTGTGCGACAGCAATGGAGACAGCAAAAAGACATGGTTTGGAGGAGTAAAAAGTTGTGATATCACAATCGCTTCTGTGAGTCTGTTCTCACAAGAAAGCGTACATTACCACGACATTACACAATATGTAAATGAGGTATGATTAGCACGACTTCACGACCGTCCTGTGTAATTATAGTACGCGTCACAATCCCAGTTCATTTCAATGGTGGTTGTTAAGACGTGTTCTTATTTATGAATATTCATGAAATCCTGATTCTAATCTTAACCTGCCCCAAGCCCCAGACCTAATCTTACACATTTTAGTAACTTTATGCCTGAACCTACCTGTTTCACTTGAAGAAAACACGTGGCTTCAATTAAACTCGTGGTTTTTTGACACTGTGAAATCTCGTGTCATTTTTACGTTTTTTCATATCGTGCTAAATGCACGGCGTAACATAAGAACTAAAAATAGCTTTGAAGTCGTAGTCCAAATACGCTGTTTTTGTGTCGTGGTAAAGTACGCATCTAGTGAGACTGTGTTGATCAGTAAGCTACGTTTCATAAATGCAGCAAGCCTCCATCTCTCTCTTTCTCCTCTCAACATGATCTGCCAATGTGCAAACAAAGCCTGCAAACAAGCGCGTCGGGACGTAAAAAGTGTACTTATCCCCGACACTTCAACGGCATTGGGGCCTTTAGGGCGCTTGTTGAGGGCGTCAACTTCAGCCTCAGTTTGCAAAATTGGACGCTTAAACGCTGTCTGGTCTGAACGCACCAAAAGTCTTCATTTTTCTTCTTGGATTTAAGCAATCTCTTGCTGTTTGTCTCGAGCCCTGTTTTTGTGTCGTGGTAAATGTACGCCTGTGTTGCCGTCGTACACAACTGCTGTAACCTGATTGTGAGCAACTGCTGTATGACGTGCTGCTGCCCCGGTGTAAATTGAGGGTAATGGTGGTGGATGTGGCTTATGGAGATAAACCGTCCACAGCAAACACACAGACAGTACTTGACACTTCATTCAAGAGATTATTTTACTGAGCTTGTGTGAAGTAACATGTTTACTCGGACAAACAGAGTCATTGATTAGGTTTATTTATATTATTTAGTGGAGAGAGGCCGGGGGTGTGTCTGTTTCAGCTGCAGGTTTTTCTTTTTTCTCTGGTCCATCATTAAGTTTCCAATAAACCTGAGCCAGTCTATTGTTTTCACTGAAGCCATTGATCAGGCCAAAAGTGTGCAATCACAGCACGGATTATCTAATGAAGAGAGAGAGAGAAGGAAGGGAGAGGGGGGAGGAGTAGGAGGGGGGAGAGAGAGAGAGAGGAAGTGTAGAAGAGGGGAGAAGAGAGAGGGGAGAGAGGGAAGACAGTGCGGAGAGAGGGAGCATAAAGGAGAGTTTACCAAA
>CM076400.1:1396742-1503315 GCA_038363315.1 Mugilogobius chulae | reverse complement strand
TCCTGTCCCACGTGTCCCGAAACTCATCAAGCCCCGACACCTTGCAGATCTGTCTGCTGTAATTAAGCCAGGCTACACACATCCACATTTACGCACACGCGTAAATGTGGATGGAACACAGCGGCTAACAACTTGAAGCTAACGCGGAAATGAGTGAAAAGTTTTTTGTGCACGCGGCGATTTAAAAACTGATATTTTCACCACATGTACATGAACTATCGCACAACTTATATAAATAAAGATAATTTACGGAATGCACGCAGTGATCATACGGCACGTTACGCGCAGCATCTGCAGCACTAGCGATGGTAAAGTCAAGAAATTTTCAGCCCGAATTAAAGCGCTGTGAGCTTACCTTAAAACTCACTCGCTAAGTGAAACATGCTTTTCCTTTGGCCAAGTTGAACAGTTCTTGTTTAGTCCCAAAGTTGTGAGGCGATTGGTGCTAAGCTAACCGTGAGCTCAGGCGCTCTTCTCCACGCACCTGTTATGCGCTGTCGCTCCATCTGACCCTCGTTTACATGACGGGCATCACAGCAAATACAACTTCTCTGACACAAACACGCACATTCTTCATTTAATTTCGATAAATCTGCTCCAAATACAAGGTCTTAAAAAAGCCACTTCAAATTTAAGACCTAAACACCTAATTTGGACAAATTTAAGACTTTTTAAGACCTTAAATTTCCCTTTTCAAATTTAAGACTTTTTAAGACTTTTTAAGACTCCGCGGGAGCCCTGTCTATCTATACCAAGGCTGTGTCCCACCAAAGTGGGGTAGCCGGGTGACTGGAGCCTATCCTAGTGACTTTGGGCCTTAGGCGGGGAACACCCTGGACAGTGGCCAACTCGTCGCAGGGTTAGACAGACAAACATTCACTCTCTCATTTATTCACAGGGAAATTTGCCGTGAACCTAAACATGCAGGTTTTTTGGAGGTGGGAGGAAACTGGCTTCTCCTCAAACACCGGAACTATTTGTAGCTACGTTGTTTTCCACCGGACATACACGTAGCACAGAAATAGAAGCGCAAACGCTTCAACTAAAATAAGTTTGCGCAAAAGTTATTTAATTAATTCTAATATCTACAATGTGGGTCGCCAGGCAGTTTATGACATCTGTAGCCCAAAGAGCTCTAGAGATAGACCGATATATCGGCCGGCCGTTATTTTGGGGCAGATATTTGGATATTTTTGCATATCGGTCTTATTTTGGCCGATACTTCATCAGGCAGTTGTTTAAACAGTCGTCTGCACAATAGCGCTACTCTTAGAGTGAGTATTGTGAGAATTAGTCTTTAAAATGTTCTGTAATGAGCATAAACATGTTGTATTCATTAAACAATGAGACAATTATAATAGTTTAGATTGAACTTTTTCTTTTTTGGGGAGACTATCTCATCTCGTTAATGTCTTTTAAAAACTAAAATAGACAAAATGTATAAAAATTGGTATCGCCCAAGAAAAAACCCACATCGTTCTATTTCTAAAGAGCACATCCTGGCCTATTTCGAAGGACTCCACAGTGATCCCTCTGCAGTGCACCTGCTGCTGGAGAAGCCGTGTCCCAGCAGCAGGTTTTGAGACCCTGAACACCTCCATTGTCGGATCAATTCCCTGTAAAGATGATGACGGAGAAACCCTGGATGCTTAACGGCTCCAAACATTTAATATTGTGTAATTTGTTTATAGAAAAAAGTGCTGCAAAAAGAGGCAAATAAAAAAGATGCTGTACATTTTTTAAGGCATAAATGTTTGTGCGTTTGTGATTAATTTTGACAACTTCTCACATGTATCTGGCGTAATGCCAGATACATGTGACAAGTCAAAATAATTATTACAAATGGAATCGAGCAGCAAAAAGTGTGTAATTATTGAGTCTAGTCAAAAAAAGTTTGAATTCAACTAACTGTTATTAATTGGACAAACTGGCTTTTGCTCACCGTCTGGACTTAAATTCTGCAACGTGAACGCAACCAAGCTGTTAAAGACATTTATAGCACATTTTAGTTGGATTGATGAAATATCGTCTGAATATCGTTATCAAGATACTCTAAAATAAATCCAGATATTATTTTATGTCAAAATTGCCCCACACACGTGTCTTTTACTGATTTGTTATGTTGTCTCTCTCTCTCTCTCTCTCTCTCCCTCTTTCCCCTCCCTCCCTTTCCCTCCCTCTCTCTCCCTCTTGCTCTCCTTACTTCTCTCTCCCTCTCTCTTCCGCTCTCTTTCCCCCTCTCTCTCCTCCCTTTCTCTCTCTCCCTCACTCTCTCCCTCTCTCTCTCCTTACCTCTCTCTCACTCTCTCTCCCCCCTCTCTCCTTCTCTCCCTCCTCCCTTTCTCTCTCTCCCTCTTTCCCCCTCCCCTCTCTCCTTCTCTCTCTCTCCCCTCTCTCTCTCTCTTCTCTCTCCTCTCTCTCTCCCTCTCTCCTTCTCTCTCTCCTCCCTTTCTCTCTCTCCTCACACCTCTCTCTCCCTCTCCCCCTCGCCCTCCCTCTCCCCCTTCTCTCTCCTCCTCACCTCTCTCTCACTCTCTCCCCTCTCTCTCCTCTACCTCTCTCTACTCTCTCTCTCCCCTCTCTCTCTCCCCTCTCTTCTCTCTTCCTCTCTCTCTCCTCTCTCCTTCTCTCTCTCTCCCTCCTCTCCTCTCACTTACCTCTCTCTCTCTCTCCTCTCTTCTCCCGGGTCTAGTTCCTCTCTCTCTCTCGCCTCCTCCTCTCTCTCTTCCCCCTCCTCTCTCTTCTCTGTTACCCCCCCCCCCCCCCCCCCCACCCCCCCCCCCCCCCCCCCCCCCCCCCCCCCTCCCTCTTCGTTTCCTCTCTCTCCTTCCCTCTCCCCCCCCCCCTCCTCTCTCTCTTCATCCCTCTCTTCTCTTCTGTTGTTTTCAAGGAGGCTGCTGGTTCTCTGTGTGGTCCTGGGTTTGCTGGGTTTGATGCTCATTTCTCGTCCTTTGTTTGACTCAGCTCCTCCTCAGTCTCTCGAGTGGCACGTGGACCCGCTCACAGGAAGGCAAGTAAACTACATTCTGTCATTTACGACGGCCTAGTGACTTGTGTTCTTTATTGACTAAAGCCTGAAGAAAACGTTTTCTTTTCTTGTTGACTTTCCTTCCCATAATAAAAGAATATAATTACTACTGGTCTATCTATTTTCCATTACCTTCACTATTTCTGCGTAGTCAACAAGTCCAGCGTGTTGGTTTGCTGTAAGGAGTGGAAGCAATTACGGGTCAACCCTACTACGCTAACAAACTAATAAACATACCACAAGATGACCAGTACTCGATATTCTTCGTCTTCAAAAGTTTATTTTCCCTAATACATAGTCATCTAACAGAGCTCTCAAAAGACGTCTGAATCCTAACATGGATGCGCTCGCCGCCCTCTATCTCCTAGAGCGTCACCCCTGCTCAGCACGTCGGTAATTTTATTTCACATCACACAAGAAAAACATGAATATGCAAATATTTGGGCGGTGTTTTCTCTCTCCTGTAGTCCAGTGCTTTTCCATTATTTTGATAGTCACGGGCGCACTATCAATTGTTATTGTATAATACTCTTTCAAGGTCTGCACCCCTGTGTGCAAATTCACAAGGAAGAGATTGTTTCGATGTTGGCCCTGAAACTCAGCAAAAGGAGATGTTTTGCAGACAGATAGGCTCAGCTACTGATATCTTATGGCGCTAGTAAACGTACAAATAAAATAATATAACAGTGAGTAATAATATGAAAGTGAGTATGTGTAAATTAATAAAATCTTCAAATGTATAAGGTGAGTTTATATAAGTTCTATGAATTTAATATAAAAGTGAATATATATAAAATCAATAAACTCTTTAAATAGAAATGTGTAAATAAAAATGCATAAACTCGCAAGAACAGTTTTACAATCGTTAGACTTTTATCAAAAACAGAAGAAACCACAGACATAAGGACATTTACAGGATTATTAGTCTGACGGTGGCATCATGAGTAAGAAGAACAGAGACGACACGACTGTGGAGCGTGTTTTTTTTGAAAAATTGCAAAAATTCACCTCTTTTATGACTTGAAAATGCAGCCCAAAAAACACAACCATCAAAATTCATAGGAAACTCTAAAAAAGACGCCCAAAGTCGCTATAAAAGAAGTGGATTTGGGCAACTCTGGGGCTGAAGTAGGTTTATAAAAATGGTGTTTGAACATAGAGACGATTTCATTAAAACTGAAACCATTGTGCAACAAACCACAACTATTTGGATTGATTTGGCAGCCGTTTGTCTTCGGTGGCTGTTTTTTGAGAAGTAATTGAATCAGTAGGTCCAGGAAATCGTCTTGTGCAGTTAAGCAGTTGGCGGAGCTTAGCCTTCTGGAGGCCCTAGGCGAACTTAAGTTTGTGGCCCCCCCTAATCGGACTAAGGAGTCATTTTGACAGTGTTTTTTCCCTCAAATATATATTATTTGTCTGTTTTGCTTGAATTACACACTTGATCATTAGTTGCCAGAGTGTGCAGCTTCAGCAACATTTTATACAAGTGAATAACTCAAACATACATATGTGTGGGGTGGTGGTGGTGGAGGGGGGTCTGGGGTCCTCCCCCACGAGATCTTACTGAAATAGATGTAATTTCCTGCAATTTGGGGTGTATTTGTCAACAGTATAGGTCTTATTTCAGAAGTTTTAATGAATTTATAAACTTGTTTAAAGTGCCTTTGACAGGTTGAATAGGGGTTATGCAGTAACGTCTTCCGCACTCAGATAGACATAGGCCGCTACATCCGGTGGAGTAGTTGCCATAGTGACAAAGCTGTTTACTCCAAAGGCGATGGACATCACACGAGTTTTTTTGTGCTAGTCCTGAAGCAATCCTCTTAGAAAAAAAACGTTTTCTTTGTCATCTGTTTTAGACGCAGCGATGGCTGTTACAGCAGGCAAAGTGCCACTTCTGAACCAGGTTTCATGAGGAAAAGTTGTAAGAGTGAGCGAACAACGCGAGCTCCACGCATACGGAGGTTTTCACATGAAAAAATAAAACAAGTGAGAACTCCGCGCACAGAGCGAGACTCGCTGCTCATGAGCCCGGGCAGAGGTGCTTTGGGCCGTGAAGAAGTGAGCACACACGCTCGGTGTTGCCAGACAGCTCCCGGCCCACGGCGCCTCTGCCTGGGCTTTAGCACAGTCGGCAGGTGCGCGGAGCTTCTCGTATGTGGCCGGAGCTTCTCGTATGTGGGCGGAGCTCGCGTAGTCCGCTCACTTTTAGAACTTTTCATAATGAAAACCAAGCGGCACTTTTCCTGCAATTACAGCCGTCACTACGTCTACAACAGATGACAAAAGAGAACTTTTTTCTGAGAGGATTGCTTCAGGACTTGTCTGATGTACATCGCCTTTGGAGTAAAACAGCTTTGTCACTTATGGCAACGACGCCACCGGATTGTTGCGGCCTATGTCAATCTGAGACCGGAAAAAGGTTAGTGCATAACCCCTATTATTCATTTCACTAAAACAAAGTTAAGATCATAATATTGAAGATTTCACTAAATAGTTTTCAAAGTTAATTTCTTTTCTCACTGTCTTTTCTTTCTCTCTTCACAAACGCCTAAATTCTCGTCTCTGATTGGCCAGCGCCTTCTCTTTTTAACTTATTCGTTCACTTATCCTGGTCCGGAGCAGGTTATGAGTTTGCCGCATGTTGCATCGAGATCTGTCCCAATAGAAAGTGATCTGGGTTCGTAGGACCGCCAGACCAGGTTTAACCCAGAACTTACCTCGCTAAACCCCAAATTCGTACAGGGCGCAGGTCTTGACCATGTATAGTCCTGATTTATTCCAGCTTTAGTCCTTGTTTAACGCACTTTTGGTTTACGTCCTGGTCTCTTCCTGGTTTAGTATTAAAAGTCGTTTGCATTGATCAAAGCAATACATTTTATTTTTTAAAATGTTGATGCAGGTTAAGATAATATTATTTTATTCTGATTTGACTCAACAAGATTTTCAAGAAGTTTTTTTCATCTTATTGAACTCACTTTAGCTAAATTGATCTTAAAATAAGTCTAATTAGATATATTGTGGTAAAATTTGGTGAAACGAACTAGAATGAGATGTGCGTTTTTGTAATGTAGGACACTGCGTTCACACTGACACAATAACAGAGCTGTCTGTACTCGACTGATTAAAGATTGAACAGATTTTTTTGACAAATAGATTCTTCTATAACCTCCAATAACGACGTTTTGCTTCGGGCTGGGCGATATGGCAAAAATGTATTATCTTGATTTTTCTGATGATTTAAATTGATCACAATTCTTGTAGAATATTGTCTTATTGCCTTTGAGGTAAATACAATCATCTGCTTTTTTCTGAAAGTTCCTAGTTTACTGTGGTTGGTTAAATCACTCAGAGCAGAACAAAGACTGACCAGTGTTGACTGATTATCAGAAAACGTAACAAAGCTTTTGTGAAAAATCCAAAGACAGGCGACCTCAGCCCAGGGCCGCTGCTAGCCATTTTGGTGCCCTATGCAAGATATTTTTTAAGACACCGGCCCCTACATTTTTTCTGCTTTTTCTTTTTTTTTAATAAAAATGCATTTCCTTTTATCTGGGCTGTTTTAGGACAGTAAATCCATTAATTTCACATTTTTTGCCAAATTGCTTTCCAATGGGGGCCCATCTCTCTTCGCCCCTTCAAACTGCCCTCTGCTGCGCCACTGCTCCTTCTCGCGCTCACACTGAACACAGCTCAACGTAAGCTGCATCCTCGCGCTACAGTTTGAGGAAATACAATCGTCTGTAACTTTTGTCAGGACAAATAGACCAGATTCATGGTTTGTGTTTCCCTTTGAAAGAGTCTTAACATAAATGTAAAAATCTGCCGTATTTTGCATTTTGGGTAATTTGCATGATCAAATGTGCAGCCGTCTTAATTCATGTTTCTCCTCGTAACTTACCCAATATTTGTCCTATTTACGTGAAATAAAGATTGTCTAGGAGCTTACGAGCCGTAGAACACGTTCCTCTTTTCGAAACGGTTTCTAGAGTCTTTGATTTTGCGCTGTGTGTTAAGAATTATCAGGCACATGCGTCTAGACCAGACTTTTCTGTCACTCATGAGTTCAGCACATGGCAAAAATCCAAAATGTTTCATTCATAAATAAATATCTCTTTGAAAATCAAACTTGAAAATTTGCTAAAATTCACTTGGAACTTGACTTGAAGCTGCAGCACAAAATACCTCAACACATGACCTTCAAAACTCATAAAACTATTAAAAACAGACGCTCAAACTTGTAATAAAGAAACAAACTTGGCAACTTTGAGGCTGAGAGAAGTAGGTTTGAAATAATTGTCTGTATTTTAACAAACGGATGCATTAAAGGTGGGGTAGCTAACTTTTTTAGTTGTAAATTAGTAAACTTTACACTAAAAGTATGTAGTAAATACAGCACTTTGTGAAAAAATTAGACCTCTGAGTACTGTCTGAACTGAATAGTAAAGAATTTTAGTTCTAATCAGGAGCAGAATGCTGCGCTCTGATTGGCTGAACTTGAGGCAGTCACTCCAGTTTAACTTTGTTGTTTGTAAAAAGAGGTTTATAAGCCACATATGCAACCAAAAATGAATACATGTCAATATTAATCATGTGTCAAAAGATTTAGAAGAAGTTGTCAGATTTAAAACCTATACACACAATATTGCCCAAGTATAGTTTTACTTTTGTTAACTAAAGCGAAGAGCATATTTAAAGCTTAAACATGTATCATATTTTTATAACTTTACAGACAAAACTCTCTATACCACCTCTTTGTTGTGTAATAATAAAGTCATGTTGAGAAAATGCATCGTCATCATGAAACAGTGAAACCATTATTTTCTTTTATTCTCTCTCTTACGTCACCTTCACCTGTCCGTGTCCAGCTTCAGGGATTCAAACTTACAGAACGTTAAATTCCTGTGACATTCATTACCAATCAAATCAGAATCAAATACCTCTAAAACACTTATGTAATACTTAATACAGTCACGTTATTCAAACTTCTTTTATTCAGCGTATAGTTCAACCTTAATGTCAATATTATGAGCCACTCTGAGTCAACATCAGCCAGTAAAATGTGGAAACAAAGACACAACCACAGTGTTTGCAGAGCCGATATCACTGGACCAATACATAATCGGTGTTTCCGCTGGACTCAAAGGCTTGGCGTGTGGTGGTGTGCGCTTGGTTCATTCTTGTATTAAAGGGAACCCTGGTTATGAAGACAAATCTGGCTGAAACACTAGTACTGGTCATGCTTATTAAAATAAATTACAAACAAATATATAACTGCTTACTATTTTTTATAGAATTGTCATTGTTTATGTTGTTTTCAAGCCACTGGGAGCCGCCATTTTGGTTGATGACATAAAATAGTGTTTCCATGGTTACTCCCACAATTTCATCTGTGAACAGTTTCCACAAAAACACCACTGACAGTGTCCAGTTCTTGCCTTTTCCTCTTGATTATCTTCAGTTGACTAGATTCCACATAATCGTTCTGTATTTGGCTCAAACTGACAAGGTTTAACCCAGGAATTCATGTTGCTTAGTTACCTGCTACTGCCTGTTACCATGACAACACTATTTTATGTCATAGCCGCAGCAAAATGGCAGCCTCCATGTCATTTCTTCCTAACACTATTTAAAAAAAACTACAAATACTTCCAAGGTATTTGTCCTGTATTTATATAAGTGATGATATTATAAGTGTTTTAGGGTAAACATGTGATTATATCCAGGGTTCACATTAAAATATTGTAGGCCTATCTACACTTAATGTGGGTCTGGCCCTTTAAAACCAATAAGTTGGAGCTTGGACGCAAATCTTTCTCCACCAGGACTTGCTCATTATGGTCTCAAAGCTGCCTAAAGTACTATTCACACGGCATAATATTTACCTCGGGATGTCTGAGTTTTCTTACAGGCTTTCGCACAGACATATTCAATCGATCGATCGATTTTTTTTAAGACACAGGGTCCCCCTACATTTTTTCTTCTTTTTCTTTTTCTTTCATAAAAAATGCATTTTCCTTTTATCTGGATGTTTTAGGACAGTAAATCCATTAATTTCAATTTTTTTTTTTCCAAATTGCTTTCCAATGGGGGCCCATCTCTCTTCGCCCCTTCAAACTGTTCTCTGCTCCGCCACTGTTCCTTCTCGCGCTCACACCGAACACAGCTCAGCGTAAGCTGCATCCTCGTGCTACAGTTTGAGGAAATACTACAGTCTGTAACTTTTGTCAGGATAAATAGACTAAATTCATGGTTTGTGTTTTCTTTGAAAGAATCATAACATAAATGTGGAAAAATGCCGTATTTTGCTGCTGTAATTTGCGTGATCAAATGTGCAGCCGTCTTAATTCAGCTGCTGTTTCTCCTCGTAACTTACCCAATATGTGTCCTATTGACGCAAAATAAAGATTGTCCAAGAGCTTACAAGTCGTAGAACACGTTCTCTTTTCGAAACGGTTTCTAGATTCTTTGATTTTGCGCTGTGTATTAAGAATTATCAGGCACATGCGTCTAGACCAGACTTTTCTGTCACTCATGAGTTAATGTTAATATTATGAGCCACTCAGAGTCAACATCAGCCAGTAAAATGTGGAAACAAAGACACAACCACAGTGTTTGCTGAGCCGAGATCATTGACCAATACATAATCGGTGTTTCCGCTGGACTCAAAGGCTTGGCGTGTGGTGGTGTGCGCTTGGCTCATTCTTGTATTAAAGGGAACCCTGGTTATGAAGACAAATCTGGCTAAAACACTAGTACTGCTCATGCTTATTAAAATAAATGACAAACAAATATATAACTGCTTACTATTTTTTATAGAATTGTCATTGTTTATGTTGTTTTCAAGCCACTGGGAGCCGCCATTTTGGTTGATGACATAAAATAGTGTTTCCATGGTTACTCCTACAATTTCCTCTGTGAACAGTTTCCACAAAAACACCACAGACAGTGTCCAGTTCTTGCCTCTTCCTCTTGATTATCTTCAGTTTTACTAGATTCCACATAATCGTTCTGTATTTGGCTTTGCTCCGGCTCAAACTGACAAGGTTTAACCCAGGAATTCATGTTGCTTAGTTACCTGTTACCATGACAACACTATTTTATGTCATAACCGCAGCAAAATGGCAGCCTCCATGTCATTTCTTCCTAACACTATTTTTTAAAAAACTACAAATACTTCCAAGGTATTTGTCCTGTATTTATATAAGTGATAATATTATAAGTGTTTTAGCATAAACATGTGATTATATCCAGGGTTCGCTTTAAAATAATGTAGGCTAATTTTGTTTTTCATTTTTAATAGCCTATCTACACTTAATGTGGGTCCGGCCCTTTAAAACCAATAAGTTGGAGCTTCTTCACCAGGACTTGCTCATTATGGTCTCAAAGCTGCCTAAAGTACTATTCACACGGCATAATATTTACCTCGGGATGTCTGTAAACTTTAATTACCCTACGACGTCTGAGTTTTTTTACAGGCTGTGATTTTCTTGTTATACAGACTTTCCGAAAACGGCGACAGATGATTTATGGATTTACAACCTTTTACTTTATTCATGAAATGCGTGTTTTTTTTGGTTTGTTTTACCGTTAATGTGTATTTTCCCCAAACATTCAGTTGCTACGAGAACGGGGTTGTTGTTTTTCCGGGTTATTTTGCATTTATTCACAACATGTTTCAAATGTGCAAACAGTGATAGACATGAACATGAAGAGCCCTAAGTGAAAAACAAAAGAAACAACTGTAATGTAGCATGAATATGAAAGATTTAGGATACAAGTGACAAGATAAAACATTTACTTACAGCTTAAAGTGCGTATGACATAAACATTTAGCTTGTTTTTACCCAATTTGGTTGCTTTTAGGAAGTTTATTATTGTCTTTTGTCCAGTAAATATGACGTACAAATGTTACCATAGCAACCACATTGTAAATCTGGGCCAAAATCAACATAACTAACCCAGAAGTGACAACGTGACAAAGTATTATAACTTATAAGACTTTAACTGTGTTAAATTATTGCTTAAACTCCCCAGTAAAAAGTGTTAATTGTGTGTATAAAGTCTTTTTGATGACACATGTGGAGGGATTCTGTTATAGAACTCTTACTTCCTCTAATTTTTTACATTTTGTTTGTCAATTTCTTCATAAATTGCAACTTAACTGCTGTAAAACTATGATAAATATTTACCACAAAGACTAACACACCAAACTAAGTCAAAATTAGAAAAATGTGTTAATCTGTCATATGGGCTTTAACCAAACAAATGACTCATAAGTACTCTGACACATTATGTACGCTCATGTTAAACAGGTGTGAAGGACTAAGCTACGCTCACGTGACCTTCTCTATCCGGGTCACGGAAGAAAAAAACAAAATCTTAAGACCAGTTGAAAATTTGCTAAAATTCACATTTTGCATATTTGGATCCTAATGAGGTTTTAAGTAGAGTTACAATATGCAAAACAAGTAGGGGAGTGTGACAAAAACATTTGGAACTTTTTAAATTTTAAAGAAATGTTATTTTCATTTTAAAGAAAATAATAATAAACTGAAAAAGGCTGTTTTTCAGCTGATCGAAATCTTAAGACCAAAGGCTATAAAAGCCAAATCTGCTCAAAATTCTCCTTTTCTGTCAGGCTTTCAGACAGTTATGTCCTCCTGATGGTTAAAGCAAAGAAGTTTTCACTTCTTGAACATGGCCGGATCATCGAGCTGCATAAGCAAAGCCTCTCACAGCGACTCACTGCTGCTGAGGCTGGACGCAGTCAGACACTCATTCTAAATGTTCAAAAAACATTTGAAAGATCCTGAGCATTATGGAACAACAAAGTCAAGTGGTAGACCCCAAAAAATGACCCCTGCGCTGAGCCGGAGGATCCTAATGGGTGTTTGCCAAGACACTGGGCGGCCCTCGACCCAAATTATGGCCCTGGAGCCAACTGCAGGAATCAGTGATCAATTGATTGGTCTGGAAACGCTTATAATAATTAATTCATAATTAAATTACAATAAATATTATTGTTGATGATGTGTTGTTGCTTTATGACAGTATTTTGTAAATGAGCTATAGAATTCTCTAACGGATTTTCTGATAAGATTGTATTATTATTCCATCGATTATGTTGGTGATGATGATTTTTTTAAATTATCAAGTTATACATTACTGTTGTTAGTAATGTTGTTTATCATTATTATATGTAAATATATTGGGGACTGCAAGCAAATTTATTTGAACTAAATTAAAAATATAGATATATCAATTTGATATTTATTAATAAAACTATAAGAATGAATTTAACAAGTGAAATTGAAAAGCAGCCCTAAATGTATTTTACTTACTTTTATGCTTTTTTCCCACATTTGGCTTCATGTTGTGTGTATGAGTATGGAAGTGTATCAAAATTATATACTATTAAAAATGTAATGAATTTGAAAAGACCCAACTGAAATTCAGAAGCTAACAAATAAACAAAACTAGTGTGTTTAAATCAGTGACTGCATGAGCAAAATTGATTGATTCTGGCCTTTCGATTCAATTGCTGCAAACTTTTATCGATTTTCGAAGTTTTTGATAAATTTTCTATCCCTACAAATATTTTTTTTTCTTTTACAGTGGCTGGATATTGCAGACTTAGACCTAACTCTTTTTGACACTTGTGTTGAAAGTTCTTCATGTTTGCCTGGTTTCAAATATGATACAAAATAAACTGTTGCAGAAAGATAAATAAATACCACATGACTAAATAAATATTGTTCTGTCCCTGCAGCTGGTCCATGAGCACGTCCAGAGCGTGTTGGATGCAGCGTGTCGTCCAGGTCAAGCGCGGCAGGGTTTACTGACTCTTCTGCCCGACTCCAGTAAAAACACAAAACCTTTACTTTGGCGGACAGCGTTCTGCCCGACGACCTCTTCCTGTTCCCTCCTCCGTTTGGATTCAGAGGACTTCAGTACCAGCTCACGGACCTGCTGCAGCTGGTAAATCTCACACACAATCTGTCTCTGTAAGAGTTAGCAAAGAGTGATGCAGCTGACAGCATTCTAAACGTCAGTAGCAGTGTTGGGCAAGTTCCTTCAAAACAGTAATTAGTTATAGTTACTAGTTACTTTTCTAGTTTGGACCAAACAGCACAAGAACCAAACCACGCGGACAACAGAAGATAAGAAACATCTTCACGCTTAAAACAGAGGAGAACCGTGGACAAATAGAGATCCGTCCCTGTATCATATTTTGTGATGATGTGTTTGTAGTTGCCGGAGTCGAGCTCGGAGCTGCGTCTGGACAGATGCTCTCGCTGCGTCGTCGTGGGAAACGGAGGAATCCTCAAAGGCCTGGAGCTGGGAGCCTTCATCGACCAGTTCGACGTCATCATCAGGTCACAAACACACACTCCCAAAGTACTGATTTAGGAGAGTTGTTGTAGAGAAGCATCAGCTACAGGACAAAACCAGATTACTCAAACATGTATGAATCAATATAAATAAAACTGTGAGTAATGTTAATGATGAGAGACACGGTTAAAAAGAACATGGTTAAAAACTCAGAAGGATAACAAAGATGCTCCAATTATAATACCTGCTGTCCTAACGAGTCCGGAAATCTGTGTTTTGGATCTTACACTTAAGTTCCCAAACCAACAAGATATTATTCAACAGTAAGGCTGCTCAATTATGGAAAAATAATAATCACGATAACTGAAATCATAATTGAAATCTTGATCATGCTAACAATTATTTGTTAAGAAAAAAAGACAGACCATAGTGCTTCTTAAATGCAGACAATGAATTGATCAAATACAAATAAGGGTGTTTAAGGATGCAAAGACCAAAAAATTACTGCTAATTCCACTGAATAAGATTGTTGTAAATGTGTCTACAAATAGGATTGCTAGTCTCTAAGCCAGGGCTATTCAACTCAATTTTCCAGAGGACCAGATCTTACCAAGGACCATGATTTCGGGGTCAAGTAGTTGCATAATAAGTGATTTTTGTCCATGTAAATAAAGGACTTTTATTTTTCTGCATTCAGAGTGCCTCGGATTCATTTTTGACAGACTAGACACAGCCTTTTGTTTAAACTGCAAGTCATATTCTCTATCTACTTTATTGCTTGGCCTTATCCGAAGAGCACCTAACTGTTTGCAGATCCTGGAAAGCGCTCACTATTTGTCTTTATCTATAATATGTGATCACTTTTGACATGAAGTTGCACCAAATATTCACAGGACTTGTGAAAATAACTAATGTTACAGTCGAAATGTATCGCAAATCAGCGCTAAACCACAACCGGAACTAAACCGCGGATTTAAAACAGAATTAAATCAGGACTGAAAATACCCTCTAAAAGTTAATGACTGAATAAATGCTTAAATTAAGTCAGATTTATATTTATTTTAATTGTCTTCAAATAAGATTTGCCAAAAAACGATTAGGGTTAGACAGCATTTTCTCACTGGAAATGAAGAAAAAAAATGCAACTGGCATTGAAACAAAAATACACTCATAGGCAAATCTTATTTCAGACAGTAAAAATCTATTAAAGTCAAGGTCACTAGTGCCTAGTTCAAACTCATTACTGACACATTAAGAAATGTAAGTTGACTTCTATTTCCAGAGTAATAACCCAGAATTATATATAATGTCTATAAACATACAAACAAGAGAAAGTATATAAATTGAGGGTTGGATCAGATTTTGCAGGCCCGATTTGGCACCCGGGTCTAAGTTGAATTGGCCTATTTTCAAGCTACTTTTCCACTTAATGAATGCATTTATAAGTTAATGTTATTAATCATGATTATTGATTACACAATTTTTGTTTACGATTAGAGCAATAATCATAACTGAAAGTGAAATGTGATTAATTGCACAGCTCTACTCAACAGAAAACATGTACATTATATAAATATAATATGTCCTGTTTGTGTTTACAGGCTGAACAGTGGTCCTCTGGGTGAGTCGTGGCTGACGTGGGGAACAGGACCAGCCTCCGTATGAGTTATCCAGAGAGCACGCCTCTGCACTGGGTCGACTCAGACCCGGAGCTCTGCTGGTGTCGGTGGTTTACAAAGGCGTCGACCTGAGCTGGATCTCTGCCATGATCAGGAGGGCCGCTGTGGTGAGCTTAAGACTGGTTTTCATTATAAAGGTTTAGATATTTGAAGCAATAATCTCATAAATGCAAAAAATAATCAGTAAAGCGTCACTAACTAGAACCTAATGAGTCACAAAGGATCATTATAACAAAGTGAAAGATATATTTTGTCAAAGCAGTGTTGTGTTCTTGTCTTTCTTGCAGCCTCTGTGGGATCGTCTCTTCTTTGGCAGAAAGTCCCGGCTCAGGTCCCCATCGAGTCCAGCAGGTTCAGACTCTTAAATCCAGACGTGATCCGAGAGACGGCCCTGGACCTGCTGAAGTATCCGCCTCCGAGACCTCGATTCTGGGGCTGGGACCCGGTAATTTACCTTCTTAAATCTGCTCTAGAAAGTTTTAGTGAATTTGTAACATTAGTTTCTTTAAGTGTTATGCTTTGTATTCAGTGTCAAAATATTGTTTGTTTAAATATTTATATGGTGACTTTGCTAACCAATAATGGGTAAGGTTAGGATCAGGGTTATACCGATTATACCGTAAGTTCATTTCTTTACTTTAAGTGATTAGGCCGGTGATAAGGAGCTGGGAGTGGACAGATTAACATGATTCTGGGGGCGCAGAGCAGACGACAGATTTTCAGAAGTAAGGAAAGTCTGCAGACTGCATGGGGCATCTCACACGTGCAGAAAGAGACGCTGCTCATCTGTTTAGCTGGGGACACTTCTTTGAAACAACAAAACAGGACGAGAACAGCTGTTTGGATCAGGTCTGAACCGGTCTGACAGACGTCTGTCTCCTGAAGCTTGTTTTTCTCTGTGTTTTTCACTTGAATGTAACTTTAAGGGTCATAGGGTCGAATTTCATTCACAAATATTGATTTAGCAGCATAACTTTTGTTTTCGCACAGTGATAAATCCCTCTATAAATAAAACAAAGACCCTTACTGGTGAGTAGAGTGGAGGATTCAAAACCGAGGCACTCAATGAGTAAGATAAAAGTCTTTTAATTCAGAGGGACGTCAACGCGTTTTGACCTGAGGTCGGTCTTTGTCAGGGCATTTTTAACAGTAGACATAAAACATGTCACGAGACCAGATCATCTACATACAGTATATCGATAAAAAACAATTCATTCTCTCTCTCTCTCTCTCTCTCTCTCTCTCTCTCTCTCTCTCTCTCACTCTCACTCTCTCTCTCTCTCTCTTCTCTCTCTCTCTCACTCTCACTCTCACTCTCACTCTCACTCTCTCTCTCTCTCTCTCTCTCTTCTCTCTCTCTCTCATCTCTCTCTCTCTCTCTCTTCTCTCTCTCACTTCCTCTCACTCTCATCTCACTCACTCTCACTCTCACTCTCACTCTCACTTCCTCTCACTCTCACTCTCTCACTCTCTCTCTCTCTCTCTCTCTCTCACAGAACATCCCGACTTTGGGCGTCACAGCGATCTCTCTGGCCAGTCTCCTCTGCGACCAGGTCAGGTGGCTGGATTCGGTTACCAGCTCTCGCAGCAGGGGGCGCCGCTGCACTACTACGACCACTTGGCCATGGACGCCATCCTCCAGCAGAAAATGCACAACGTGAACCGAGAAACAGAACTGCTCCGAGGTCTGGTGAGAGCCGGGACCATCAGCGACCTCACCGGAGGAATTCAGGCAATAAGTCGGTAACATCAGAGTTCGAAAGGTTAAAGGTCGTGAGATAACAGTGGCAGAGTGGTTAGCCTGTTTTAACAAGGCTGTTGCCGTTTCTCAATCCGCGTACTTGTGCGGACTTGTGGACTCGTGTGCTTGTGACACGTCATCTGTTGCGGCCCGAGTACTGTTCCAATTCTCAAGTCCGCAGCATGCGAGCACAGTTAAGTCCCGGATGTTGTACTCGACACGCCCCCTTTTCCGAGTCTGCATCAGACCAGACTTGCTGCGGTCTCGGCCCGGGAAATTTCCCAGAAGCCTTTGCGGTTTGAATAATGGCGGAGGAGAAGACGCACAGCTGTAAGTTTAACTCTGTAAAACTACAGTTTTTCTTCAAACATATGTTTATATATCGTTTAGGAATTCAATCTGTTGCTGTTATGCCCTTTATTGTCATGTCGATTCATCAATGTAATGGTTTGTCGTGCCGAAGACGTCCCGAAATCATGCCGAAATTTGCTCACCAATTTTAGCTAAATGAGCTAGTTACTGCTGTCACAACACGGCTTTTTTGTGAATGTTGTCGTCGTGTTGGTCGTGCAGTACAGATATTTTTTTTCATCCGGATTATGCTAACGTTCTTATCTGGGACATTTGCATAAATAACTGCTCTTGTCTTAAACTCGATTACATTTTGCGTGAATTGTAGTATTATTACCTCTACAATGTATACGGTTCTATCTATCTATCTTGCTCTTCAGAAGAAAATCATTTTAGTATTGATTCCTTCTCAAACGAGCATCTAATTTTGACAGTATCAATTGCTATCTGTTTTTTTATTTATTTTGTATTTTATATAGGGACCACTGAAGAAACAAGGGCCCTCATCGACTGGCGCACAGCCAATGAGGGCCTCTTCACAGGGAGGAGGAACTCATCCAAGAATGGATGGGAGTAAGTACAACTCTTCTTAATAGCAATGATAAGTGAGTTTCATTAAAAACATTTGTATTTTGTTTTGTGCTTTTGTTATAGGGACTTTGTTACATCATCAGGCCTGTCCATTTCTGCCAGACAGGCAAAAAAGAAGTGGCAGAACTTGGTGCAAAAATACAAGGTAAATTTAAGCCTATTAAAAACAAAACTTTGCCATAGGTTGTGTTCACATGACATCACCACATTCTACAGATCATTAATATTTCAATCAGGTGTTTGACAGTTAAAATGAACACAGGTAAAAGGGTCTAATTCCCTCATGTTTTTAGATAAAGTACAATGTGATCAATAGGAAAAAAATGCCTCTTGCACATCAGTAGTTGCATTTTAGAACATGAAACCAACCTGTCATGGACATAGTAGTAGAAAGTAGCAACAACTGCAATTAGGTAAATTTAGTGGAATAAAAATGGTTGGATGTTACTTCAATTATTATCTTTTTTTATATTTTAGATATCCAATATCTTCAAATACCAATACATTTCTGTGCTTTATATAAAAGTAAAGTTGTACTTGGACCAAATAAATACATTTTACAGGAGCTCCGTGACCCACCAACTGGGAAAGGGGTGGAGGCTGGTGGTGTGACTGCTGCCAACTGGCAGTGGTATGCCGTGCTGGATGCTGCTCTCCAGGGGCAGCACTCAATCAGTCCGCCCCTGGTAGTGGCCAGCTCGGCTGCCACTGCTGGTGGGGTGGTCACACCACCGGCCTCTGTAGCAGAGACAGCAGAGGCATCAGAGGCATCGGCAGACCAGGGACCAGAAGGCAGCAGGGCAAGGAAGAGACTCTCTGAAAGAGAGTCTCTTCTAGAATTCCTAAAAGAGAGAGCTGAGAGGGAAGAGGAGCGAGAGAGGCTTCTCCTGGAGAGGGAGAGAGAGGCCCAAGCCAGGGAGGAGGAAAGGGAGAGAGCAGCCACGGAGAGGGCAGAGCGCTACCTAGCGCTGTTTGAAAGACTCGTTAATAAGTTTTAGTTCTAGTTGTTTTAATTTTTTAGTTTTTGTGTGTTTGTTCAGACTTTTTCTTCACTTTTTTTTTGCGTTCTATGATTAAATTTAAATTTTAAAATGAAGTCGGATGGTTTTATGTCACATACCAGATTCTAATTTTGTCAGTGCTAGATTATCGTCTTTACTATACTATACTTAGTTTCAAACCTAATTCAAATATACATAATTGTCAGTACCAAAGGTTTAATTCCACAATGATATTTATTTATTTTTTTAATAGACTTTAGACAGTAGGATTACATACATACATAAAATGCAAATTTCTTTAAATCAACATTTTTTTCAGGTTTAGAGAGAGAGAGAGAGAGAGAGATTGTGAAATACATTTTGAAGCAAACAAGCAAAATTTATTTATTTCTAAAACCGAATATTACTGTAATTAATCATCACTTCAGTTGATTATACAGAACAACTCTAATTTCTATATTTACATATGATTTTGATTATTTTCGAAGAAAAAAATAATTATATTTATTTATATTTACAGTTTTATTGCTGCATGTCTGAGTGAACATGTTGTGGAAAGGTTCTAGATGTAGTCATGTTCAACCAAACATGCTGCCAACACCTGAGGAGCTGACACCTCGGCCGACAGTGTAGCTCGAAGGCCACTGCCGGACAGCTCCCTCCCTTCTGCTGCAGGATCTTCTTCTTCAGCGTCTCTTCCATCCTCTTCTGCCTCATTCACCTCCAGAAGATCGTCTGCATCCACACAGAGGTTGTGGAGAAGGCAGCATGCACCGACCACTTTGGGTGCAAACGTTGGCCGAATCTCCAGGGCCCGCAGGAAGATGGCTCTCCAGCGCGTTTTGAGCGCACCAAAGGTACGCTCTATAACATTTCTGGCCTTCGCGTGGTGCCTGTTGAAGCGGGCCTCCACCTGGGCTGTATAAAACATAATGTAAAGATATGTCTCAAAAAATGTAAATATAAAGAAGAAGTTCAATATTTTTTGTAAATGGATTCTGAAAGTCAAACCAGTGTATAATTTAAATTTGTGGCCCATAAAATGATCTAATTCATGCCTTTTTCTTTTGATTATTTTGGTTGAGATAGTTGAAATAAAAAAATTCAGCGTCTCAAAAAAACCCTGAATATTTCACAAGATTTTTTCTTTTGCGAGAGAGGCATGGGTGCCACACACAAGCCACATACTTTTATTTAAGTCTAATTTTGGGCTAACGAGTTACAGTGTCTGCTCTCACATTAAATGTGCGTTCACTATATGCGCTACTCTCTTACAGGCAACTGGCTGACGGTAAGGGTCACAATGGTGATTGGTGCTGGATACATGGATATCCACCATCTCCAAGGAGGAAACAGCCTTGCGGTGGGTACAGGCTTCCCTTGTACATGGGGACTACGTAGGACCAGTGCGTCGTGCACGGAGCCCACGTTTCCAACGTAGATGTCCAGAAATTTGTTATTTGCATCGCAAACTCCCTGCAAGTAAAAAGTACACACATTGTTTTTAATATGCACAATACTGAGTCTCCAACCACCACCAAGAGCGACTAACTAAATTTTGCACTTCTAAACTTCTTGACCTCTCGATTCCTGCAGAAGCTCTGTAAAAAGGGGCCAGTGAGGTTCTATATGAAATATTAACCAGTAGTTTTAATCTATAATGGTAATAGGTAGTAAGTAATAAGACTTAAATACAAAAACATACTATTTACAGGAATGTCCAAAAGATTAGAAAATCAAGAAAAAAAAAATTAAATGGATTCTAAAAGTGCTTAGTTTAGATTTGTGACACATGAAGTGAAATATTTCATACCTTTTATTTTGGGAAATTTTGATTATACTGATTTAAGAGGGTAAACATTTAAATTTCAGTTTCTCAAAATAATTAGAATACTGCACAAGATTATGACAAACAAGGATATTTTAACAAGAAATGTTAGATGTGAAAAGTTTTGCTCATTTCTATGCATTAGTACTTGTTTGTGTCTTTTTTGCATGAGTTACTGCATCAGTGGGGTGAGTCTGGAGGAGATCAGTCTGTGGCTCTGCTCAGGTCGACCTGATGCTCAGAGGCCTTCAGCTCATCTGCACATCTAGTGTTGGCGTCTCTTATTTGCTTCTGAACAAGACTTATAAATTCTTCATGAAGTTCATCTCAGGTGAGTTTACATACCAAACAAACAGTAACCAGAGAACCAGCTTTTGGTCCTTTTACCTGTATGAAGAGTTAAGTCCATGAAACATGAAATCAGCATCTTCAAACAGCCTGCCAGCAGACAGAAACATGCTGTGCTCTAAACTGTCTTGTAGAACAGACTGTGACAGTGGAAAAAGCGTAGTGGACCAACAGCAGCAGATGATGTGGATCTTTAAGCATTTAAAAGTTTAGGAAACATTTACAGATGGTTGGACTTCACTGCATCTTCAGTGACACCAGAACTTTACATTTTTCAACCCTAGGAACTTCTGAAGATTTCATGTTTGAGCAGGACTTAACTTGTGTCCACACAGGCGAAGGACCAAAGACTGGTTCATTGACCAGTGTTACTGTGTTGTTGAGCTGAACTTCATGAAGAATCAATAAGTCTTGTCCAGAAGAAAAGACCTAGACCTAGTGGCGCAGATGAGCTGAATGCAGCATCATGGGCTTAAGGTCCTCCTGAGCACTGCCACAGACTGATCTCCTTCAAACTTTACCACAATGATGCAGTAACTCATCCAAAACAAGACACAACCAAGTATTAGAGCATAGGAATGTCCTTCTTTGTAAATTGTGTGTAATAATCTAATTTTTTGAGACATACCTGTATGATTACAAAATCGTTGGCAGCTACGTGGAAAGTGGTGTAGAGCTATCAGTAGCTCTGGAGCAATAGGTTGAGACCCCTGCTGTAGGCTAATGGTTCTCAACCTTTTTCAGACATAACCAGCAAAATAACAGCCATAGGCCAATTGCAGTAAATAAGTAAGCAGTCTTATGTTTTATCTTTACATATATATGTACAATAACAAAAATTCTAATTAAAGATTAAAAACAAATCTGCAAGAAAAGAAGTTTATACAGTAAAGTGAATATTTGGTTAATTTTAACATTTCACATTTGTGTAAATCTTTCATTTCTGTATATTATTTTGTCTACATGACCAAGCCCTACCTGAAGCACAATTGAAGGGAATAGTTTTCGGTTAAAATAGCTTGCTTTTGTGCTGCAGGAGGACGATTCGGACATGGCACCCATCAATAGCACCCACTGCCCGCCTAAAGGCATTATGGCCACCGAGCTGTGCAAAGGCCCTTCCAACTTCCTCCAAGTCTTCCGCTTTGGGGAAATGAATGACTTTAGGGAGCAGCTCCATCATTTTTTCCACAATTCTGTGGACCACCCTACAAACGGTGGACAGGGGCATTCCAAAAATGTCAGCTGTTGCCCTGTAGGAGGTGCCACATGCCAGCCAATAAAGAGTCACCAAGACCTCAATTTCTGGCTTCCAGCCATGGTCTTTATGGAGAGGCAGAAGCTCCACCACAGATTGAATGTTCTTCTGCTGAGTCGAAAGGCTGGCTTCAGGTCGCCATCATTGAAAACAGTGCTAGAATTGGCACTGATGTGTTAATATTTGTGTATCTTGCCATTTGTTCTTGTTTCTGTTCCTGTGTAAATAAAAAAATCATTAGATTGACTTGTCTTTTAATAAACTATGCATTACATAATAGAAATGACATGTTATTATAACATAACAATTGTAGTTTCTATAAAGCTGTCTTCATTTATGATTTGTATGTAACAGGCTATAATCCCAACTGAAAAAATACAAATGGTCTAGTTATTTAATAGATAATAAATTACTTTTAGCTGTAAGTTTTTTTTGTCCTGGTAATACTCTTTCTTGTATTGTCTAGAACTAGATAATTTGGCAATGTTGTCTAGCATGTATAACAATTCTTAAAGCATTTGAGAGAGAAGCCTACCCACCAATAAAGAGATGGAAGCTAGAAGGCCCCACCTTCTGGCCAACCTTTGCTCCCTCCTCTTCCGCATGAGAGCTGACCTCATTCGACACAGCTTTCGTGCTCTCTCCGCCGCCTCCTCTGCCTCTAAATACAATTGGCCAACAACCAGAACAGCAGCAGCAAGCTCCATTGTGTAAAACGTAAAACGGTAAGTCTTTGTAACGGTCCAGCTAACGTTACTGCACCCCACAGGTCTATTTATAGACGAGGCTGACGTGACACGTAAGATTGATAAGTACAATAATATTAGTAATAAATACTTTCGAAACAAAAAGGTTTTAATTAAGCAAAACATAAATATAATATATAATTACGTTTGTGGAAATAAAATAAATACTCTACAAAATGTAAATCATTTTATTACTTATTAGCTGAAAACAATACACGTGGAAGGCGTACATGTGACTGAACAGCTGAGAAATGAAAACAACACAACTTCCGGAATGTTGAGCCGAGCGCTGATTAGCATAGCCGTTAGCATCAAGCGCGCTTGTTCCAATCTCTGTACTCGGGCTGCGGTCTCCCGTGCTCCCCAAGTCCGTACTTTTCGTGGGCTTGCCAAGTCCGGACTTGCCGAGTCCACGAGTCCGCACTCGTGGACTTGAGTATTGAGAAACGGCCTGTGTCTTTAATTTAAGATGAGTTTTATCAATGTTTGCACTGCTGGCCTGTGCTTAAGTGTTTTTTTAAAAGTTGTTAGCTGTGAATTAAATGTATAAATAATATATAATAGTTTGTAAACAAAAACAGTTAAATTCATGATTGGAAATAGTTTTATCCTTCTTAAAGTCACAGATCACTGGAAACTAGTGATTACATTGAATATTTTACTTCTTCATATGTTTTGTTTTTATAATCTTACTTCTTTGTTGGACACAAGTAGTACTAATTCTACAAGTGATCTGGTTGTGATGGTAATGAGTTTGATTCTGTTGCTAAAAAGGCCTAAACTATAACATTTTACTTTATCCTTACCCAAACCATTTTCTAACTTTACCCCGTTACCCTAAACGTAATCACTTCCCTCTAGACCTGACATGATGTTTTTTATTCCAAATTAATTATTCCGCTTAAATAGTTCGGAATTAATATAATTCATTCATTTTCTTTAAATGTTTATATACAAACTACTGTCTGACCACTGATAATCAAACCTGAAAACAAACCCAATGTGAAACTTCTGCTCCTTAAGGAAATGTAAAAATGTTTGAATATGTCTTCTTTTCTCTTCTTAACAAATTCATTAATTTAAAAACAAGCTAAGATAATGAGACCAGCAATATATATATTTTTGTGAATTTTAGAACAAACTTGGTTTTTTATTTTATTTAGGGTTCGCTAATTTACATTTAAGTAGCCGTTGAGATACATAATTACTGTATATGCTAGAACTAGTTTGCTGTAATATGCTAACACTTACACTTTTATAGAAAATACTTTACTTTAGTTATAGGACTTTTTGTATCTGCATAAAGATTCAATAAATGTTGCTGTTGTTATGGACCTCTACCTCACTAAACTTTAATAATCATGCACTTCTACGTTGACATCACCTTTACCACAATTCCACAAATATATCACAAATATATTAACCTGTTAAAGAGTTATTTTTTTGGTCAGAAAGATGAGTTATTTCAGTTTTCGTCTATTTAACCGTTGCTATGGTGATACGTAACGTGATTAACCGTTGCCGGGTGTTGCGCCAAAATCTACTCTGCTCGCATTTTAATGACGAAACGAACTATATTTAGCTCGTTTTCAATAATCTCGATATTTTACTTGCTACTCACGATCAGTATTAGGATAATTTAGCTTTGTTAGATAAAATTAGAGCTTTAAATTGTTTTTTGTTCGCTAGCTTGTTAGCATCATTGGCAACATCATAGCGAGACGTCATGCGTGCGCTCTGATTGGCTGTACATTGTAATAGCATATATTTAAACAAGATTACGACATCAGCTCAGTAAATCCTAGATAACTTTGATATTTAGTTATAGCGGGAGTTTTCGTCAATCAGTAAAACTAAATACTTGTGCACAGTGACATCCAGTGGTGACTCTTTAAATGGCAGCACCAAAAAACATGAAATGTTGTTTTTTAAATAGGGTGATCAGGCGTCTTTATTTACCTGGGACAGTCCTTATTTTGAGCCCTGCGTCCCATGTCCCAACAAATGTATCCAAATTCACTATTTGTCACAGTTTTACACAAGACAAGGTCCATTTGTCCTGATTTTGGACCATCCGACAGTTTCAAACAGTGAAGGAAAGAATATAGTGCAATTTCTTTTGTTAAATGGAAAAAAAAACACCAAAACACAAGAAAAATATACCAACTTGCACTGACGAAGTTTCAGAGAATATACTTGTATATTAGAGTGTAATATAAAGTGTGAATGAGCCATTAAGTGCATAAGGATGTTCATTACTCTCTGCAAAAAAAACTTGAGTGTGTCCCAAAAATATGGTCATCCTATTTTAAAAAGTAATTTTCATTTGTTTCCATTACAGATACATTAAAATCTAAACTACCAAAATACATTTTATTTGTGTTTAATACAGATTAATTAGAGTCTAGACGTGTGTTCAAGCTTTTGTAGTTTATGATAACAGCATTTCCAACCCAAAGCTCTGCTCTGAACAGCTCACAATTTAAAAACGTGCTCTAAAATATTTTTAAATGTATATTATTGGATATAAATACGTTAAAATGTCACACTCATTTAAAAAAATGTTAAAATAGTATTTCATTGTCACTAAATGCATTTTATTAGCCGAGAAAACTGTTTAGCTATCTCAATGACGACATCAACCCTAAATATTGTACCTGCAATGAGTTATTATAATTAATTATTTTCACATTAGTTTGGTTGTACAGGAGCTGTAGTAAATGTACAAATATGGAAAGGTTTAATTATCAAAGTATTTAAGTGAAAAAGTAATGCACTGACATAATTTTATTCCAAAAATGCTTAGCAACATTTAGAATGAGTGGCATTTCTTCAATGTATTTCTTTGTAGTCGTGCTACAAACTTGTCTGCTAAAAACAGTTGATGATTTAGGACATTTTAACTGCAACAAACTGACTCAAAAACATCTTTTTTAAGAAGAAAAAGGTAATAACTTCAACTGTGTGTGATTTCAATGTCTGATAAATGTGAGAGAAGCTAAAGTCTTGTTGTTTATCTGCTTTGCTACAACTGTTGACTTGATTTTCTCTGTTTACATGTCAGTTACAAACCCAGTGCTCGGTAGACTTTGGTTGAATTTGTTATTAAACTGTAGTTTATTTTTCCTGTTTTAGCGTTTATTGAACTCTTACAAGAGAAAATGTCCTTTCTCTCCATTAACTCTCTCCAGCGTGAACATTTAGAATGATCATGTCACCTGCAGAACCTCTATTCATCGTAACATTTGTTGGGTTACAACGGCTAAACTCTCTGCAGTAATTAAAAAAACATTAATTCATTCATCCATTTCTGCAGCTTTATGAACTATGAAGTCATTAAGACATTTTGCAGGATTTAAAGTTATAGAGTGCTTTTTAGACTGAAAACAACCGCTAGTTTTGGCAATAGAGGTTATTCAGATGACATCACAGCATTCTAACTGTGAGTGCTGAGTGGCAAAGATGCATGAGAGTTAATGGAGAGAAAGCACATTTTCTATTGTAAGAGTTCAATAACAGCTAAAACAGGAAAAATAAACTACAGTTTGATAACAAATTCAACCCACCACAAGTCTACTGAGCATTGGCTTTGTAACTGACATGTAAAAAGAGAAAATCAAGTCAACAGTTTTAGCAAAGCAGATAAACTTTAGCTTCTCACATTTATCAGACATTGAAATCACACACACTTGAACTTATTACCCTTTTCTTCTTAAAAAGATGTTTTTGAGTCCGTTTGTTGCAGTTAAAATGTCCTAAATCACCAACTGTTGTTAGCAGACATGCTTGTAGTCAACAAGACAACAAAGAAATACATTGAAGAAATGCCACTCATTCTAAATGTTGCTAAGCAAAATGATGTCAGTGCATAACCTCTATTGACCCCATTTTGTCCCGCCCACTTGGCTTGGAAATGCACTTCCTGTTTAGCTCTGTTAAGGTAGCTAACGTGTTTGTCTGTCTTGTGGGGCAATTTTAATTAAATATAATGACATTAAAATAAACCCATCGACTAAAATCTACAGGCTGAATGCAGCTAAACAGGAAGTGCATGTCCTAGAAAAGTGGGCGGGACAAAATAGGGTCAATAAGCAAACCCTAAATCAAATGTTTACCAAACTTTTAAATATCTGAGCCGGAGCATTTTTATTTGAAGCAGGCTTCAATAATGTTCTCTAAAACTGTTTTGTTTTACATTAATGTTGTTACATAATTGAACTAGCAGCAATACAGTCTTTTGTCTTCCGCAAATGAGTGTTTTTACTGGCATTTTGTTTGTTTTTACCATGTTACAACCTGTCTTTGTTAACATTTTTATTCAATGTAGCTGCAGTACTTTTGAACAAATGTTAAAGGTGCATTGTGTAACTTTTCTGGTTCTGAAACGGAGAAGGTTTTTCCAACTTATCATCACTCTTGGCAATAAAATTATCTGTAGTTGAAGTTAGGCTATGTCCATATGTTCAGACAGTGCAGAACGTCACCACGGAGACGAGCAGGTGACAGAAAAGTTACGCAGTGCACCTTTAAAGACCCACCGCGTGACTTTTGAGACGGAAAATGGACCTGGACAAAAGCATGGACTAAAAACATAATTGACCATAACTGACTTGTATATGCTTGTAGTTCCTTTAGCTCTAATATCATTCCCACAGTAAGTATAAATATATTCCAGAAAGTTTGGTTTATCCCAGAGTATGGTCCATTTTCACCTCCAGAAAGTGTCACGGTGTCACTTTAAGTACTTTTTGTTGCACTTGTGTTTGTGTATTGACATATCTAACTGTGGCAAATAATTCTGAAACATGTTGAATGTGACGTCACTTTCAATAAATTGCACAATTTAACCTCATCTGTCATTTTTTATTCTTTATTTATTTGTAAAGGGACAACACATAATAATGAACATTTGAATGTAAATATGTAAAGTCTACTGGCAGATCAAGAACATCCAGGACAGAAAAAAAGATGGAACAGTCACACGAGGCCTAGCACAGTGTTTTTCAACCAGTGTGCAGCCGCGGAACTCTAGTGTGAGATACTGCAGGTGTGCCTTGAAAAATGTGTCAGTTTTCAACATTTAATCTATGAAATGATTAATTAGATTCAATTAAAGGATTTATCATTTGAGAGTATTCCGAACAACTTTTTACCACAAGAATGAAGGCAAAACCAATTACCATTTATAATTTACAGAAGAATTTATAGATGTTCTGTGGAACTTTTCCAATAACAATATGAAGATCCAATGATATTGACTATGAATGTTTCAAGAAAAGACATTGAGCTCACATTTAACGTGTAATTGTTACTATACCTTGCATGCAGAAAAACAAAAAAATGTTAATGTGTGCAAGGTTGCCTCTTTTAATTAATCTTACTTATACCATTTAGCTGTGTCGTGTCACGTGCTTCTCTCTATGCAGATAGATCATATGTTTAATGGAACATTCCAAGCTTAGCATTACAAAAAGAAAGTAACAGTTCCACCAGAAAAGTTACATAGTTACAGTGTTGTGCACAGTTTTTAAAAAAATAAATAATTTTGTGTTCCAAAATTTCTTGATTTGGCCATTTTTTTAATTGGTGGTGTGCCGCAGAAAAAATGTAAGGACAATGGTGTGCCATGACTCAAAAAAGGTTGGGAGCACATTCACTGCACAGACAGATAAAAGAAGAAGTTAATCAGAAGTTAGTTAAACAGACAACCTGTCAGAGTTTAAATATATACACAGGTGATTACATGTTTGACCTTCCAACAGTTTTTAGATCCTAAATGCCTTCAAAGGCGATGGAACAACTTATACTAAGTCAGAATATATGATTATGTCAGTCAATTATTCTGCAATAATCATAACTGGTGAGCTTTTTGTCCAGTACTTTTGAGTGCCTTTTTATAAATGTTTCCACTGACTTGAGATGGTCATCGTCCAACTTGTAATACAGTAGTTTAAATAGGACAGGGTTCATTAATTACATAATTTCTGAATTTGTGATTAGATTTTTCTTATATAAAACTTATTGAACTTTTACTTCAGCACATGAACGGCACCATCAATTAAAGGCTCTAAACTTCCCAGAAACCCACTCTTCCAAAACTACTGAGGTAATAAAAAGTGAGGAACTGTGAAAACAACATGTGCACCTCCTACTGGTTAAAAATGGCAATACAGCAGATCATTTTATACATAATTTGTTGAAATATGTTGTGTCAGACTTTATTTGTCTCTTCTTTATAAAGTTCACCCTGTCTCTCTAATACCCCCTTTCTATGAACTTCTTCTGGTGCCGTCCCTTCTTTAGCGATTGAATTAATTTCCCAAACAAATTGCGCTTTATAATAAGATAAGAAAGTACACAGTGATCTGATTTTTCACAGTTTTAGGTTGAAAAGCGAAGTTTAACCTAGTGGAAATAGTCAGTGGTACATATAGGTACTTATAGTAGTATTTGTAGATATTTTAGTGGTAATTTTAGTGATAAATAATGATTGTTAATGGTAGTTTTGGTGGTATTATTGTAATTTAATGACCGATGATTTATAATGATGTTAATAACTGTAGCTATTTATGAAGTAGTAGTACCAGTATTCTTCATAATAATGTTCTTGATTCATGTAAAGCTAAAATTATATGTAGGCTACAACAGACTACATCTCCAATCAGAAAAAATACAAAAAAATTTAATTTTTTTCATATTGATATTATGCTGACTTGAGTTTTGATTTTATATATTGAGTTTAGTTTAGTTTTTAAGAGTTTGTAACATTTAGTAGATTTATTAATTGTTGAGTCATTTTGCAATGTTTACGTATTTTTTTTATTATTTAATTTTTTCACGTTTTTTTTTTATTATTAAGTACAGTTTATCTGTTAAATTTTACCAAGAATAATTTATAATTATCTACAAACTTATTTTAAATACGTTTGACTTTTTTATTCATCATTTTCAGCGTCACCCGTTATATTTTCAAAAATTCCGCCCGTTTTATTTTGAAGTAACGGCGTTTTACGTGCGTGACTTTTACTGCGAAAGGGCTCGTACCGGAAGTGTGTCGTTGTGTTCGTTCTTCTAGGCGCGTGGTGGAGACAGAAGCCGCTACAAACAGGTGCGAAAAGTTCAAATCTCTACTATTTAACTGTATTTTCTTGCTTTTCTCGCTGCTGATTCACATTTCGGCCAATTCCCAGCCTTAAAATTGCACTTTTAGCGTAATTACTAAGTTTGTACAAAGTGTTTCGGGTAAAAACTCCTGTCAAAGTCGCGTTTTGACAGCAATTCTCATTGATTTGAAACGCTAAATATCTGAATTAACACACTTTTTTGCAAATAAGTTACTTCCTGTTCACGCAATTAACTTTAAACGCCTCCAGACACGAATACTCCATTGTAAAGCAGTGTTTGTTGTTTGACCTTCTTGCGTTATAGCGTCGTAAACTGCTTGTAGGTGCCTTTGTCGCTTGGTAACCGCTTTTTTTTTTGCGCCGCTTTTGCACTTTTCGCTAAGTTTCGACATTAGCTTTTGTCAGAATTTGATCCCGGAGTCGTTTTTTTTGTCGATAAGGACTGTTTAAAGTGCGAAATGACCTGGCAAAGTCATCCAAATGTGCTAATTATTAAGCTGCAGCATTGTCGCGTGCAGAATAGTGATTGTATTTTACATTATCTCATAATTTTAACTATATTTACGTCTTTTAGCAACTTAAAACGTCTCTTTTAAGTATCTGCTGCAACTGTATTGATATTATTTCTGTTATAATTACGTTTTATTGTAATATAGTAGTACTTTTAATACAATTTTGCATTAGCTATTTGCTTTTGTTTGACTTTTAAGCTGTTTTTATCCATTTATTGTGATCATATTCATATTTATGTGTATTATATTTTAGTTTATTTGACGTTACCCTTGAAATATTATCAGTTACATTTGATTAAAACGTGAAAATACAAGGTAGATGCTGATTTTTGCCATAAATTGTTGTTAAAAGGTGATTTTGTTCAGTTGTCTGTTTAAAATCTATTGTTCTAAAGCTATTATTACATGTGTGTATTGTTTTGTGATAGACTTTGCAGTGTTGGGTGACAGATCGGTCCGTGAAGTGTTAAATATGTTGAATGACACGTCAAGGAGAGCTACACATGTTGCTGCACACACCAGGTTTTGAGGTGAAAGGTCACTGGGCTGTGATTGGTCCAGAGCTCTCACCCGGCGCTCCTGTCATTGGGGGGATTTTCTTTCTCACCACACATGTACGTTATGTGTGTTTTGTGGCAATGTGGTTTTTTAGGCGTTTTTAAGGAAATCTAAGAACAAAGAGAAACTGTAAAACTGTCTGTGGAAAGTTTAATCGTTTTACATTTGCAGTTTTCTCAGTTTTCATAAGAGGAAGACTTTTGCTGGCAAAGTTCACATATAGAATCATATTCAAAACAAAAGTTATCGTTTGAATTCACTTTTAGATTGTCCAGTGCATAGATTTTCATGATAATAAGCTGACCACTTGAAAATATTCTGGATTTGGTGGGACAGACGCAACTTGACACAAAAACTTAATAAAAATCACTTTTATGCTTAGATTTACTATAAATTTCACACTCAAAATCTGCGCAGGGCGATCAAGGAAAAAAATATAATCATGATTTTTTATTCAGTTTTGTTTAACTCTTTCAAAAACAAGATAAAAATTAATTTAAGGCCTTTTAAAGTTTTTATCTTTTTCGTTGTAGGTCTTAAAAATGTTTGTACAGGTCTGAAATTGTTTTAATTAAGCAATTTCTGTCATATTTCCTGATCTATTTCACACTGCTGCAGCTTTACCCGTCAAACAATTTTTCACTTTTCTCAATTAGACCTGGGCGATCAGGGAAAAAATATAATCACGTTTTTTTTTTTTTCTCATATTGATCAATCTCGATTTTTGATTCGATTTTGTTTAACCTTAAAAAAAAATGCCATTCATGAACATAAACAAAAGAAAAACTTTTAGTATGTTCTATTTATTAGATTTAAAAAAAAAACAAACTACTGTATATATCAGTATTCTGCCTCAAAGTTTGACTTTTGCTCCAAACTACACATTTTTACTGACAAAAGATTGTTTTTTTTTTTGATCTTTCGATTAAAAACCCACCTCCAAATAATTGACGATTTGTTTCAATTCGATCTTTTGGTTTTTTGATTGATGGCCCAGCCCTATTCTCAATAGAGGGATTATCGGTCGACATCACTTTCCGCTCTACTGCGCATGCTCCATCGTTTTCACCTGAATGTAACTTTTAAGGGTCGTACGATCGAATTTCATTCACAAATGTTGATTTAGCAGCAGAACTTTTGTTTTCTCACTTTGATAAACTCTTGTAGCTATTGACAACTGCTCTGGCTTGAGTTGTTGCTACAGCTTGTGTCAATGAGCAGCAGCTCTTTCTGCAAACCGGGTGCGCGCGTATCTCCCGTGTTGATAACAAATAAGATAAGATAAGATAAGATAAACTTTATTGTCCCACTAGGGGGAAATTTGTCTTGGGCACGTAGTGCTAGTGCAATAAACAATAAGAAACAATACAATACAATAAAGCAACCATAATGTTCACAGCCAGTACAATTATAGGAGAATAGACATACAAAAAAAACAATAAATAAATAGCCCAGGTAAAGTGGAGTGGGTAGGTAAAGTAAAGTGGGCAGAGGATCCACAGCAACAGGCCTCCCTGTTGCTGTGGATCCAAATAATCTATAATGTAACACAACTGGTGTGTATCTTCTGTTATTTGTTGATGTTGATGGATGCTCTCATTGCTCTGTTGTTGTATTTTTCATAATTGTAGAAAAAAATACATTCAAAGCTTTGTGAGATACTACAGGTCTACAGGACTCTCAAACAGGTCTATGTTATTTGGTTTGAAAATGTCTTAAATTTGACCTCTCGATCTCTGCGGAAACCCTGTTATACAGTATGTTCAGTTTGACAGAAAAAATGTGTATTTTGCTTCAATATTCTGCCTCAAAGTTTGACTTCTGCTTCAAAACAGATGTTTTTCTGACAAAGAATTGATTGTCCGTCTGTCAATTCAAAACATCAACCAAATAATTGACATTTCAACATGAATAAATCTAAGCTGTTTGATTCTTTTGAATAACTGGCTAGTCCTAATTGAATATTTTAAGAAGTGTATTTTGAAATTGAGATAAACATAGTTAAATGAAAAGTCAGTGACTGAATTTCAAAATAGAACAATTCTAAGTGGTATTTGTTGTATCGTTCAAAACTCTCATCGTCATTAAACACATTTTAGGTCTTTTAGTGAGTTGTTCATTCAAGGTATTTAACACTTCATGATTATTTTACATCTAAGCCTAACGTTAATAAGCCTTATCAATGAACACAAAACAAGCTTCCATTTCTTGAACAATAACCCATTGTAGTAATAGTTAACTAACCTTCATATTTCACGTTTTATTACTCTTGCCTCTGTAATAAACGCTCAGCTCCAGGACGTTGTTGTCTGGGAGTTTCCAAACTAAACACCTGTAAAGACTAAAACTGCAGCAAAGAGACAAAGAATCATTAACCTGCTGCTGCATCTGCACATGTCGTTATTATTGACCTGCAGAAGTTTAAAAACAGACGACCCTCAGAGTAACTCTACAGACTCTCACAGTTACATAACACACAATCAGAAAGTTTGTGGTTTGTCTTGCTTAAGGGATATATTATACAAAATCTACTTTTCTGAGTTAACCGTTTTATAACAGTGTTCTCTCATCATTAGTTTACTCAAAGTTATGTTTGAATAAAGGAAGGTCATGCTATATGAGTTCATAGTTTATGTGATTGGTCAAATAAGGCTGGGTATTGCAAGAGCCTTTCGATATGATACAGATCCAAATACACAATATAAAAAGTATCACAATATATTTTACCGACCAAAATGAGAAAAAAAGAACTGTTGAAAAGTGTATAATATAAAAATGTTTTCAACATGTTTGAGTGCAGGGCTCCAAAGTCAATGTTAACTTTGATTATCTAGAATAACAAAATGCAGAAGCATTGTATTTCACACTGCTTTTAATGCTACATACAAGTGTCCAATGAAAAAGTATTTTTTTCAGCTCAATAGTTTCAGCCTTAAAGCAGCAGTCCAGGTTCACAAGTGTAAAATGTCTCAGTCTAAGTATCACGATACGTATTTCGACACGCTCCCTGTATGGATACGCGTATTGCAACAAGCTTGTCACGATGTATCCTGATATTATCGATACATCAAGTACAGTCCAGTTAAAACTGCTCAAAGCATCAATGTCTGACCAATCAGAGAAACTGGTGGAAATTTTGTCTGTTGAGGGATTTTCGGTCGACGTCACTTTCTGTGTTATGCAGAAAGTGCCGCTTGTGTCCGTCTGGTTACATGGGGAAACATGGGGAATAAAACAACGAAACGACGAGAGCAGCTGTTTGGATCAGGTCTGAACCGGTCTGACAGACGTCTGACTCCTGAACCTTGAGACAGTGTTTTTCTCACAGTTTTTTCACCTGAATGACACTTTTAAGAGTCGTAGGGTCCAATTTCATTCACAAATGTTGATTTAGCAGCAGAACTTTTGTTTCTCACAGTGATAACTCTTGTAGTTACTGACAACAGAGCTTTTTCGACTTGTTTCCACTGTTTATGTCGATGAGCGACGGCTCTTTCTGATCGGGTGCGCGCATCGCCCGTGTTGATAAACAAAAATCCCTTTATTGAACAAACAGCTGCATTAAATGGAGAAATGTAAATTATGACATGACAATTTCATGATAAAAGTAAAGCAAATATAGATTCACTTCATTTCACTCAGCTCCAGCGGTCATCACAGACCTGCAGACTGTTCCTGAAACCAGGAAGTACAATCAGCCAATCAGTGAACAGAGATGAAGCTGTGTGTTCAGTGAGTTAGAGAGCGTATCATTCTGGCAGTCTTGTGTTGTTCTGCAGCTGATGCCACAAGAGCTTCTCATGTTTGTTCCGGAGGGAAAGTCCCTACAGTGAATATTTACCATAGTTTTACATCAGTCATGGGACAGTATGTGAAGAAACTGAAAGATAATAGTCTAATATTACAGGTGTCTTGCCTGCCTGCAGGCAGACACTTCACCCACATTACTAGATCTTGTGTGTGTGAACTTGGTGGTGCAAAAATGTGCAAGTTTTTAATTTTTTTAACCATTTGTTGAAGCTCTTCACGGTCAATAATAGGGATGTCACGATATCAAATTTTAGAATCACGATTATAGCAAAAGGAAAATCACGATTTTGCGATTATTCACGATTATCGGCATAAAGAAAAATAAATACATAATACATATATGGTAGCACTTTAAAAGACCTCCACGGTACTACCAGTTAAGTACCGTGTCAGTTACTAGTAACTAACAGTGACACTTACTAGTACTTACTCTGGTACTTACTGTGGTACTTACTGGTACCTAGAGTGTACTTTGAGTGGTACTTGTACCAGCAGTTACTGGTACATACCACTGGTACTACTGTGGTACTTACTGTGGTACTTACACTGTACCTACATGGTACTTTGAGTGGTACTTGTACCAGCAGTTACTGGTACATACCACTGGTAGTAACTGGTACTTACTGTGGTACTTACACTGGTACCTACAGTGGTACTTGAGGTACTTGTACCAGCAGTTACTGGTACATACCACTGGTATAACTGGTATACTGTGGTACTTACACTGGTACCTACAGTGGTACTTTGAGTGGTACTTGTACCAGCAGTTACTGGTACATACCATGGTAGTAACTGGTACTTACTGTGGTACTTACACTGGTACCTACAGTGGTACTTTGAGTGGTACTTGTACCAGCAGTTACTGGTACATACCACTGGTAGTTACTGGTACTTACTGTGGTACTTACTGCGGTACTTTACAATGGTACCTACAGTGGTACTTTTACCACCAGTATTGGCATGCTGGTATGATCGTGGCCATACCAGCATGCCAAAGCCTGATCCAGTCAGATCTCAGAGCTAAGCAGGGTTGGCCTCGGCAGTACTCGGATGGGAGACCACAGAAAACCTCTGGTGCCACAGTGGGGCAACTTCAGTGGTACTTACTACAGTAGTTGACAGTCAACTACTGTAGTAGTACCACTGAAGTACCAGCATGTGTCACTTTAGAACAGGTCCGTTGTACTAGTACTTAACTGTCAACTACTGTAGTAGTACCACTGAAGTACCAGTATGTGTCACTTTAGAACAGGTCCCGTTGTTACTAGTACTTAACTGTCAACTATTGTAGTAAGTACCACTGAAGTACCAGTAAGTGTCACTTTAGAACAGGTCCCGTTGTTACTAGTACTTAACTGTCAACTACTGTAGTAAGTACCACTCAAGTACCAGTATGTGTCACTTTAGAACAGGTCCGTTGTTACTAGTAGTTGACTGTCAACTACTGTAATAAGTACCATTGTAGTACCACTATTTACCATTATGTATCATGGTATTTATAATAAATGTTGGAATTAAGCTAAGATTGTTGTAAATTGTTTCTGTTGTTTTGTTTACTGAACAATAATTACTTTGGTATTTGTCAATATCCAATATTGTTGTGACATAAATAAAGACAGTGGTGCTTTTTTAACACTTGCATTTTATTGTTATTCTTAATTTATAAGCTCTACTTTTTAATTTAGTACCAATTGTACCACCACTGAAACATATGTGTGTGCCACAAATTATTAAAAGTGGTAAGTGTACTAATAGTTACCACTGTAAGTACCAGTCACTGATGACACAAGTACCACCTTAAGTATCAGTGTAAGTACTACAGTAAGTACCAGTAACTATCAGTGTTATGTACCAGTAACTGCTGGTACAAGTACCACTATAAGTACCAGTGTAAGTACCAGTGTAAGTACCGCAGTAAGTACCACAGTAGCTACAGTGGTATGTACCAGTAACTGCTGGTACAAGTACACTCAAAGTACCACTGTAGGTACCAGTGTAAGTACCAGTGTATGTACCACAGTAAGTACCAGTAACTACCAGTGGTATGTACCAGTAATGCTGTTGCAAGTACCACTGTAGGTACCAGTGTAAGTACCAGTGTAAATACCACAGTAAGTACCAGTGGTATGTACCAGTAACTGCTGGTACAAGTACCACTCAAAGTACCACTCTAGGTACCAGTGTAAGTACCACAGTAACTACCAGAGTAAGTACTAGTAAGTGTCACTGTTAGTTACTAGCAACTGACATGGTACTTAACTGGTAGGTACCGTGGAGGTCTTTTAAAGTGCTACCACATATATTTATTTTTAAATCTAAATTATTGGCATTTGATTTGCTGACAGTGTCAATACACTGATTGTATTACATAAATATGTAGGTTTGATTAAAAACAATAAATGCAATTATTTTAAATAATTATCCTTTGAAAAAAATATTATAATGTTTTAAACAAATTTTCATTCAAGCATAAAAAAAAAACATTATTGTCCTTTAATGATTGCTTTAATATTCTCATTATACTTACAAGGAGAGATCGATTACTAATATATTATTGTGTGATCTGTCACGTGACTCACGAAGGTAACGTCACCCACGCGTTTGTTTTCCCAGCGTCGTCACGTGACCGCCTGGACGCGTCTCTGCTTTCGTTTCACTTTCAGGTCGGAGTTTATGTCAAACGAAGCATAAATACGTGGTTACTTTTGTCGTGAGCTGCGCGTCACTCTCTGGAGCGCTTCGTTTAAAGGATTTACGTTGTTCTTTACCTTTACTTGGACGAACAGCGAGTGATGATCGTATCGAAGATGCTGGATCATGTTGGTGTTAGCGCTTTAGCGGCTACTTTCAAAGGCACGTCTTGCATCTTGGACACTCTTCAGCCCGCACAAAACCCTGGTTATCTTAAAAACAACCCTCGACTGATACTTTGGATGGATACAACTCTGAAGCGCTAACTTCAGCAGCCTTTCAACTAGCGGTGAGTTGACGACACACACGCTGTTTCTCCCCCTCACGCTGCCCGAGCACGGCAGTCACGTCACAGAAGACGTAAGACGTGTTTGCGGTATACCGTGAGTTGTAAAAATTCCACGAATAACCTACCGTGGGGGAAAATATTCACGATTACTGAAAAACCGGTTAATCTTGACATCCCTAGTCAATAATCTGCGAGATTTGAGTAAAGATGACTAAAGTCGAGTGATTCTGAAAATTCCATAAAAAAACAAAACAACAACTATATTTTAACTTAAATATAAGAACTATTTTTAAATGAGAAAATGCATTTTTATGATTGTTCCACTGGCAAATCTTTTTTAAGGCAGTAAAATTAGAGATAGACCGATATATCGGCCGGCCGATATATCGGGCCGATATCAGCACATTTATTATATCGGCCATCGGCCTCAATTTGGTCTTAAGGCCGATTTTAAATTTTTAAAAAATTTTTATTTAATTTCTTTTAGTTATTCAGTTTCACATTTTTGTAATGAAAGGAGCACTAAGCGCCTCAGCACCAAAGTTGAACGGAGAGAAAAACATGGTAAGATTCTTTCTCTCTCAACATACTTGTATATTCTGCATTAACGCTTAGCGGCAATAATTTTTGAACTTTTGCCTGCAAGTCCTCTGTAGAAGCCATCACCGGGTGTTTGTTTACAAGACACACGCACGTGCTTTCCTTTCGTCGTGCTGTTGGCAGCACTCGGGAAAACGACACACTGTCATCAAAAGGTGAAAACAACATGCAGAATTGCATATCGGCCACTGAAATCGGCATCGGCTGGTCAAATCGCGTAAAATCGCATCGGCCACCCAAAAACCCATATCGGTCGATCTCTAGTAAAAATCTCATCTTTTGTCTGGATGTGTAAAAATCCTGTATTCACGTGACTTTTGTATTCTAACAACTAGAGATGCACCGATCCGATACTGGGATCGGATATCGGTGCCGATTCAGGCTATTTTGCTGGATCGGGTATCGGCTCATATCGGTTCAGTCGATATCATTGTTGTGCCTTTAATTGGACATAATGAGACTAATTTATTGGCTGGTGTTGATTCAGAACATGTCATAATGTTTGACATTTTTTCAGATTAAGTTGTTAAGTTGTGACTTGCACTAGAAATATTATTTACATAACACTATATAACCAAATGTCTTATGCTTGATAAGAAAAATAAGGTGTTTCAGTTCTTACCCTGGTATCAGGTGATATCGGGTAACAGCAAATACTTAAGCCAAAGTATCGGAATCAGTATCGAAGAAGACTGTTTACTTAATTTTTTTAGTTCAATGACTGTTTTATTTAATGGCTAAAGTTCAAGGCTTGGTCGCTTGTTGCAACCCTTTATATACTGTAGGGATGGAAAAGAGTTTGAAAAATTTGAAAATTGTTTGACTTCTGCAGCGATCAAATCGAAAGACCAGAATCGATCAGTTCTGCTCATGCAGCCACTGACTTACACCAACACAGTCTCACTAGGGCGTACTTTTACCACGACACAAAACAGCGTATTCTGACCACGAGTTCACAGCTATTTTTAGTACTATGTTACGCCGTGCATTTAGCACGATATGAAAAAGCGTAAAAATGACACGAGATTTCACAGCATCAAAAAACACGAGTTTTAGTTGAAGCCACGTGGGGACGTTTTCTTCAGGTGAAACGGGTAAGTTCAGGCATAAAGTTACTAAAATGGGTAAGATTAGGTCTGGGGCTTGGGGCAGGTTAAGATTAGAATCAGGATTTCATTAATATTCATAAATAAGAACACATCTTAACAACCACCATTAAAACGAATGGGGACTGTGACACGTACTATAATTTCGCAGGACGGCTGTGGACTCGTGCTAATCATACCTCATTTACATATTGTGTAATGTCGTGGTAAATGTACCCTTTCTTGTGAGACTGGGCTCACACTAATACTTGCATAAATAATAAGACAATAATAAAGCCACAATGTTTGAAGAAACAAAGTGTGAACTTGTGCCAGACCTGACTGAATGTGCATTATTATGTTGCGTTAACAACTTATGGTGGACCTCTAAACGGACACTAAATAATACTGTTTAAAGGCATGTTTTAAATGTAATTTATTTGGTTATGTTAATACAGATAAACTAACAAAATCGAAGAAAATCAAAAATCGTGGTTGCAAAATTGAAAACTGAATCGAATCTTAAGTGAATCATCCCATCCTATATAATTCTGACCCAGCACAACAGACAAAACAGCTATGATATAGATTGACCATGAGCTGTACGACCTGATGATAGAGGAGTACAAAGACAGGCTTAAAAAGAACACTGCCTGGAGGAGAAGGAGTGACGTTGTTGTGCTCTCATCAGATAAGCCATAACTGTGTTTACTAAACACACCAAAGCCACTGTCTCTCAACCCTGTCCAACACCGAGACAAAACAAAACCTTCTGAAAGCCACGCTAAAACATTAAAGGCGCACGTCGAGGGAGGAACTGGCTTTGTAAATATACAACGTCAGAATTTGCAGAAAAACCGTGTCCTGTGTGAAGAACGAGACAGAAGACAAGCATTTAAAGAATTCATAAAGCAGTCTATTTTGACCTGAAATGTGCTAATTTGCTCAGTTTGCACTAAAAATGATTATGTTGGGCTCTAATCATTAGGGGCGGGACGACATTGACACTGTATCATAACTCTCTCCCTGCCAATTCAGAAAATCATTGCGAACCCAATCGTAGCCAGTGACGTCTATTTCCGTCCTGGCGATAGAAGGCTGTCTGAAACACGTCTCGAATTCACCAGCAGTCAAAAATACGATGCACTTTCATAGATTCACCACTGGAGGGGAGTGTCGTGTGAGTACAAAGACCAAGAGGACTGTCACATGATTGGAAACTACATTTGTTGACAGCAGGCAAAACATGTTGGACTAAAAACACAGTTGAGTATGTTTAGAGCAGATATTTGATCTTTAAACTGAAGTAAAGACGATCCTACTGGACTAGGACTCTGAGGAGAACGACACATGCAGCGAGTCTAGAAACGTCCTCTTCTGTGAGCGAGTGAAAAGTGTCAGAGGAAGTCAAACCACTGGATTTATTCATGTTTGGAGGGTTAAATATAATTTCTGCTCCATGAAAGAGGCTGAATCTATAGAATCTGCATCAGAAAGTAGAAAAGTGCTGCTGCCTTCTCGTCTGTAACAGCTTTTGTTGGTTAAAGATGAAAAAGACACTCGTCCTCATTGTTTTAATCTTGTAAACCAGGGCTATTCAACTTTATTTTTCAGAGGGCCAGATTTTATCGATGACCACGGCTTGTGGGCCGGGCAGTTGCACAATACAACGCAGTTTTTGACGCAAGATTGTGCCCAAGACTAGAGTTGTTTCTGTAGTTCTGTAGTAATAATAACTAATGCTGCGTCTGTTTTTATTGCTCTACAGCAGGGTATTCAATTATATTTTACAGCGGACAAAGGACTACTGGAATTTTAGCTGATGAAGTTGATTATAAAGTACTGCAGGCGACTGAAAATCAGATCTAACCAAGAAATGTGGCCCAGTCCCTGGTCCACTTTACCATGATGGGCCAGTCTTTATTTCAAAGCATTATGTCGCTGTATCCACCACTGTTCACTGTAAATCAGATACAGATTGTTTCCCTGGCTTCTTTACAATGTTGCCCAGTCCATGGCCCATTTTACCAAGGTGGGCCACATCGTGCTGCTTCGCGGGCCGGTATTTGAATAGCCCTGATGTAAACCTTCTTTCATTAAAAAGTAGATTCGATGAAAATAACACCAACCCAAAGTTTGTTTTAGAAAAAGGACGTTATCGCAAATACTGAAACCTAATGGAAACAAACTACTAATTTCAAATGCCTATAAAAAGAGAACAGATTAATGTAGAATAACTATTATTGTTTTAATTGAAAGTAGACTCTTGTAGGTCTCATTTGATGTACAACATGTCGTGATTCCAGCTGCACAAAGTGTTTTGTGGAGCTGTGAATATTGTTCAAAATGAGCAAAATGGCCTGACAGGGCTGGCACTGAAAGAGTTAAGATTATATTCTTATTGATGTGAGGTTGTCATTCTGACCCCTTTTGTGTCTTTAAAGTTGACCCAGGAATGACTGAAATATGAACTTTTTAGACTTTTTCTTAATAAACGCCTGTCCTGGTAGTTTATTCTTGTGAAGTTTAACAATATCGTTAAACAAAAAACACCTTATAGTTTAGCGACCAATAAAGTTGTTTCTTGTCTCTCCAGATAGATTCTCCAGGTTTTGTCATAAAAATTGCGATAATTCTTCCGAAAGCAGATGTATTTCCATTGACTCCTCTCTGATAACAGACATTTTACTCGCCCACAGTTACGTAACACGCTGCACTTCAGATTCACCGCTCTGCTGGATCTGATTAACTTCACACAACTGCAGCTGCGGTTAAGTCATTCAGGAGACATTTGTGTCTCGGTGATGACGAGTCAGAAAAAGCATCTGGTTTGGAGGAAGGAAGTTCTCATTTGTATTTTAACTTCCCCAAAGTTTTCCCAAAAGATTTAAAATGACTTCAGCACAAGCAATCTGGATTTGATTTAGTTATTGTTTTTGCCTCTTATTTGTATATAGAAAAGTATTGATGTAAAATAAAAGCATAAAAAAGGACTGTACTCAATGTATCGATACAAGAGATATATCGACAAGCTCATTGACAGTACGCGTGTCGTTACAGGGAGGTGTATCGGGAGACTTAAACTCATATAATGTACACTTATGAACCTGGACTGCAGCTTTAAGGCTGTCAAATCAACCATTCTGGGATGGATAAAAAAATATACCCCAAAATTCTCCAAATATTTAATAGAACTTTTTAATGAGCTCCACCTAAACTTTATGTTATTACAGGTCCCCAAAAACTATTTTTAAATGAAAATAGCTTCAATTTTTTAAGAGGAATTGTCAAAACTCAAAGTATACCAAGTACTGTCATTAAGGCCCAGGCTGTGACACCAGCTGTACTGCTTCTTATTTTTATACCAAAAGAAAAAAAAAGTCAGCGGACTTTTTTGTCCAGAGTAGAGACCTGCACGGGACTAGATTTTTTCATGACCGCTCCCGCCCGATCCCGACGCCCCCAAGTGTCTGCCGCCCGAGAAACCCCCGCGGGTCCCGTTGGGTCCCGACTTTTTCTTTTTTGGTTAAGGTTAAGGTTAAGGTACACTTTATTGTCCCCGTAGAGAAATTTGTCCTCTGCATTTGACCCATCCTTCAATGCCTCTGGGGCATCTCCTCAGGAGCAGTGATCGCTGCAGTGCAGCGCTCGGGGACCCATCTCCAGATGTTGTTGCTAGGCTTGGTCAGGACTACCGTAGCTGGAGGATATTACCCTAACATGCATGTTATTGGTTGGTGGGGGAAACCGGAGTGCCCGGAGGAAACCCACCCAGACACGGGGAGAAACATGCAAACTCCACACAGAAAGGCCCGGGCCCGTGCGGGAATCGAACCCGCGACCTTCTTGCTGTGAGGCAAGAGCGCTATCCACTCAGCCACCGTGCCGCCATGCCACCGTGCCGCCACTTAATAGAAAACTTTTTATTTTGTATCGAACACATGAACAGAAACTAAACTCTTTCACAGATGCTCCACTAGGTGACAGTCTTGTTCCAAGCAATCAGCAGTTGAAGCGAATTTCTTCAGAAGACAGACGGAGAAGATCTCTTAAGTCTGTTTTCATCATGCGGCTTCAACAACCACCTCTCTTGAAAACTAGGCTTTCACTTTGCATCTACATGGACTTCAGCGATTGCGTGGCGGCCCAGGACATAACAACATGGACACAAATGACTAAACTCTGCAAATCTCTCTGCATCTACGTAGTTTTAAAATGACTAGGCACCAGCCTAAATAATCTGCATCAAGGCAATTATGTTCGTTTGACACATTCAATCATAAAGTGATGATGTCTGTGTATTTCTTACCTGAAATACAAAGCTCCTCACACCTCCAGTTTCTGCTAAACAAACACTTTACTTGTCCAAACTCCATGTGTATTATCTCTCCATCTCTTCGTGCGTAAAAGCCAGTCCTTCATTCAGTCCTCTGGGAAAGTTTTCGCCCGTGCTGCGGCTGCTGCTGGCGCGAGGACTCACAGATGATACGCACGCTAATGCAGCTTCAGGTTTACGTGTCTGCACCTCGCAGGTGTCTGTTACGTTTCTCTGGCAGCGTGCACAAAGTGGTATTTCTTCCTTCCTACATAATATTTTTAAGACAGCAGAGATCGGGACCCGAAGTGTTTGACCTGAACGCCCGCTCCCGCCCGAGGCAACGTTAAAACCGCCCATCCCGAGGGTTTGCTCTCGGGTTCCGTGGGTCCCGCGGGAATTCCCGCCGGATGCAGGTCTCTAGTCCAGAGCTTTTTTCAGTTAAATCTAGTCAGTCAGACATCAGAGGCTAAAACTACAAAGCCTCAGCTTCACCATGAGTCCAGCCAACTGTTTGTGCTCCAAAGTGTTCAGAAGATGATTTTAGTCAGACCCATTTTAACAAAAATGGATCTGACTAAAATGGTTGCTGTGTAGGCATCATTTAAGCATTAAGAGATTTCAAAACTGGGATAAAGAATAAAAGAAATCTTGAATATAATTGTTGTAGCTGCTTCAATGAAAATAAGTGATTCATCCTGTTACAGGCACTTTAATTTTCTGCTTTTTTCCTACTGTTTAAATGAGAATAATCAATATAAAATGATTGATAAAGTAACTAAAAAGCCCTAAAGTGTCAGTCACATGTTAAATATCTCCAGCCTTGTGCTCTGTGTCGTCTGATTGTGTTTTATTGTGTCACTAGAGCTAAATATAAAGTGTGTAAATACATGTGAAGGTCGTGTGCCGCTGTCGGTCAGTCTGTACAAGGGTCACGTCGTCTCCCACGTGGGTCTATCTGCTGCGTCTGACGAGCCGGCGGCAGAGGTCAGAGGTCACCGGGCCAAAGGCGACGACCTCTGTGAACTCCAGTAACACCTGAAAATCACACGAGTCAGTTCAGGGGCAATGACACTGTTGAATCAGCAGCAGCACAGGTCAGCAGTTCTAGGAATATTTAGTAAGACTGGGACGGACTAAGCCTTTTGATGTTACGTTACCATATTAAAGCTGAGGTGCCTGTTCTTTAATGCTACGAACCAGGACGTTTATATGTAAATCTGTCCAACTAACTCTTACTCTTAAAAAAACACTTCAGCAGTCAATATCTAAATGCAGTCTTTTTTTTTGCGTTCATGGCCTAAAAATATTTTTAGACAGAAAAGTGAAACTGTAGTGGACCACTCAAGCACAGCCAATCACAGCGATGCTTTTGTCTTTTCTATTATACTTTATTGTTCAATTTATAGTGTATAATGGTCTGATTATTTCCACAAAGTGCTGCACTTATACTATATTATCAGTCGACGTTACTTTCCGCTCTACTGCACATGTCACCGGGAAACTTCTTTGAATAAAACAACGAAACAGGACGAGAGCAGCTGTTTGGATCAGGTCTGAATCGATCTGACAGACGTCTGGCTCCTGAAGCTTGAGACACTGTTTTTCTCTGTTTTTTCACCTGAATGTAACGTGTATGAGTCATGAAGATGAATTTCATTCACAAATGTTGATTTAGCAGCAGAACTTTTGTTTTCACACTAAGGCTGGTTATTGCCAAGAGCCTTCCAATACGATACGTATCCGATACACGTATATCCTGATATACTCTCCTCAGTTTGTATGTCACGTATGATGTATCAAGATATAATTTAGAAAAAAAAATCATAAAAAATACAGTGCATTGATATTTAATTTTTTATCAACAATGTAGAATAAACCTCAAGGTATTGTATCTTAGCTGTAAAGATGTGTTTTTGAGCATAATCATCTCTAAAAATCAGTGTCAAAAATGTAAATTTGATTATGTAGAAATAGGGCTGTGCCATTAATCGAAAAATCTAGGGATCGAGATCGAATCGAAACGAATCATCAATTATTTGGTGGTAGGTTTTGAATCGAAAGATCGAAAACTGAACTTTTGTCAATAAAAATGTGTATTTTGGAGCAAAAGTCCATCTTAGAGACAAAATAATGGTATAAAGCTTCAAAAAAAATCTAATAATTGGGACATAATAAAAGTTTTACTTTAGTTTATGTTCACGAATGGCATTTTTAATTTGTTTTTGAAAAAGTTAAGCTAAATCGAATCGAAATCGATCAATATGAGAAAAAAATCGTGATTATATTTTTCCCAGATCGCTCAGCCCTATATGTAGAAATAACAAAATGCAGAGGAATTGTATTTTCAAACTGCTCTTTATGTTAGATACAAATACTTCATTGTTCAGCTCAACAGTTTCAGCCTTAAAGCTGCGGTCCAGGTTCAAAAGTGTAAATTATATGAGTTTAAGTATTTCGATACGCCTCCCTGTATCGATACGCGTATTGCCAATGAGTTTGTCACGATATATCCCAATATCGATACATTGAGTACACAGTAGGGGTGTGAATCTTTGAGTGTCAGGCGATTCGATTCGATTCCGATTCTTGGGTCCCGATTCGATTCAAAAACGATTCTCGATTTTCGATTCAAAACGATTCTCGATTTTCGATTCTAAACGATTCTCAATTTATTTTAAAAGTAATTTTTCATTTTGTTCTTAGTTTTTTTTTTGTTTTTTCTTAATTAAAATGTTGTTGGGACTAATTTATCACTATCTTGCAATTATTACACATATGTTTTTGTCAAAGATAACATTTTTCAATGATTTATAATTCATTTAGCAGTAAATGTAATAAATGGGTCACTGGCCCTTTAATGCAGACAAGTTGTGGCTAGTTAGCGCGTTAGCTGCTCTCCACCGCTAACAACAACAGCACGGGACAAATCATGGAGCACATGGATGTAAAGTAGCGCTAAAATACTCTGAATGTCGATCCACTTTCTCCCTTCTGCCTCACGTAAGTCTCTGCTCTGTTTGTGTGCTGCCGCTGCCGCGTGTGTCTGTGTCCGTGCGCTCGGCACCGGCCCCCCTCCTTCCCCTCGCTCCCGCGCGGAGGGAGAGAAGGAGAGAAAGAAAGAGGCTGCTCCAACACAAAGTTTTGTTGAAATTGTGGCACAAAGAGTTTATTAGAAGATATTATATGTGTTTAAACTCAGACACAGACATTTTAGCAGTTTTCTGCCGATCTAAATCATGTCATGTAGGAGCTATTTTAGCGCAGCAGACCGCAGATGCAGCATAAACACTGACGTAATTTAAAATCGATTTTGGAGAATTTGGAATCGATCCAGAATCGTTAGAGGTAGAATCGCGATCCTTTTATGAATCGATTTTTTTCAACACCCCTAGTACACAGTCATAAATTCTTGTAATTAGCGCTGGTTAGAGTTGCTGCTACAGTTTGTGTCAATCAGCCGCGGCTCTTTCTGTAACCGGTTGCACGCACATCCCCCATGTTGATGAATGAATGATTTAATTATATAGCACATTTACACAGATAGACCCACTTTGATAAACCAATAATCTCTCTATAGCTGCTGTCACTAAAGCTTACTGTACTCTGCTTCAACCAAAAGACATTTAAATGGTTAAAACCGTAAAGTCCTGATTTAGTCTTGGATCATATTCTGTTGTCTAGTCAAGCTGAAGTTTACTTCTGATGTGATCCAAATGTAGACTAGGTTTAGTCTTGGTTTGTAACCCGGTCTAGTCCCACTGCTGCTCAGATTCAAGTCTTGTGTTTGACTGTCATAGATTTGTTTTGGCTTAGTTCTGTTTTATCCATAATATTGTTGATCTTCTACGTATTTCATTGAGTTGTTGGTGGATAATGGAGGTAAAAACACATTTGTAGTTCACTTTTGTAGTCCGGCCTTCAGACCACAGCATCATTTGGGTTAGATAAATAAAAAAATACTTCATTATTTGAGAACTTTGGCCTCCCTTTTTAGTCGACTAATCAGGAAATATCTTTGGTCGAGTACAGTCTGCTGGTTTTGAATTTTCCAGAGTGAGAAAGCGAGTCGCCCTTTAGACTCTGATGAGGCCATTGATTTGAATTTGTGCAGAATCTGGCCACCGCTCTGACCTCTGACCTTCGCCCTGTGTTTGATAGACTGCCCCGGGTCACGCCACTCCACGGCTGCATGAGCGTCACTGCCTTTTCTCCAGAGAACGGCTCCAGAACCACAACTACAACTACAACTACAACAGCAGCAGCGGCTTCTTAAAGGACGACAGGTGAGTGAGTTTACATTAGAGTTCAGATATTCTCTTTATCTTGTGTGTGAACAGCTTTTGTTTTAAGAAAGGAATTACATTATAGAACCTCTTTTATATGTTAGACTTGGATGTGTGAATCCAGCTCAAATGCCTCTGAACAGATCATTTCTACACGTGAGCAGCAGAATCTTGTGGAAAATGTGTCTCATGAGATCTCGTGTCACAAGAATTTTCCTCGGTACATTTCTGTTAAATGTGCCATTTTTTTTAGCTACAAAGCTATTTTTACATTTTTTCTGCAGCCTATCTTGTCAGTGAAAGTTTGTAGTTTAGCTGGGTGAATATTCTTTTGATTAATAAGGGCTTTAGGGCTGCAGCTATCGATTATGTTAGTAATCGATTATTTCTTTTGATTAATCGAGTAATCTATTAACTTTTGTTTACATTTTGTAAACATTTTTATAGGGGTAAGATATTCTGCTTAATAACACAATTATTTACATAAAAAACAGAAACTTTTCTCCTTAATACACAAGTTTAATCATAAGTGAGTCACATTTCACCATCCTATTGAATCATTTTCACACAGATGCAGAAGTGTGTTAACATGGAAGTCTGAGAACGTATTGTATCTTCGTGACTTCATCATTAGATTCAATATTAAATCCACAAATGTCTGCAGACTCGTGGTTTTGACTTAAAGCACGCTGACGTTGTGTCTCAAGTATCACACATACTGTATGTCCCAAATGTGACAGACTGACAGCGGAGCTAAAAGCCTGCACAAATGTGTGAGTAGAGCTGGGCAATATCGTGATAAAAATCGAATTGTGAGCTCATCTTTGTGACAATCTGCTTTTTTGATGAAATCGTCACACCGTGATTTCTTTTTTCTCTGTTTGATGCATCTTTCTGTTCAAATATAGATTATTTTTTCAACCTCTTAGTCTTAGAGTTGCCAAATTCAAGTCTTTACAGTGACTTTGGGCTTTTTTTTTAAAAAAAAAAAGTCTTTTCTGGACTGCGCTTTTAAGTCATAAAAGGGATGAAGCTTAGCAACATTTATATGACTGGAACAAGAATTTTTAGCATGTTTTCATGTCTAAAAGTCAATGTTAACGTAAGAAAAACACATGATATGGCAAAAAACACAACTATTCTTTTATTAACTTTTTATCAAAGGGCTGAGTTTGCTTGTTTCTCTCTAAAAACCTGGCAACACTGGTCAGCTTTTGACAGCTGGATTTAGCTGTTGATAGTGAAGCGTGTTTACCTCAAAGACTAAAGGAAAATAAATGGTCTACAAGAATCGTGATAAAATCGAAATCATGATCTGGCTTCAAGAAAATCGGGATATACATTTTTTGCCATATCGCTCAGCCCTATGTGTGAGTCTGTTTCATTTAAAACTATGAATATAACAGTTCTGAGCGCTGTATCTGCAGCTCGTCTGATTCTTTTCAGAGCTCGAGTCTTCAAAGTCACATCGAAGCCTCCGTAAGTTTGTCCCTTGTGAGAGACTTTGCTTGTTTTATGATCTCAGCCCTCTGTGCTCTCACAAACACAAGTCTGATCCAAAGACAGACTTGTTAGTTTAAAATCTACTGCGGTCTCCTCTGCTGGAGCTGCAGCAGCGGTGCATCTGGGAATAAATTCTGTGTGAAACAAGCTCTGCGTAGTTCCGCCCGCTCAGCGCACCACAGATTCTCGCCGTTTTTATAAAATATAAAAATGAAGCGATTCATCGAGGCAAAAATAATAATAGAAGCTTTTGTAATCGAATTACTTGATTTACTCAAATCGTTTCAGCCCAAAAGGCCTTGTCCACACAAAGACAAAACGATGATCATTTAAAAAATGAATTGCACAAACATGGATTAGGATTTGTCAGCGTCCACACGAATCAGTAAACCAACCTGAAACTGAAACTGGTGTAATGCCTGTAACTGACCAAAGTGTGGCGCTGTGACACTGACACAGAAAGTCACTTAACTAGAGGAAGACTTGACACTGAGCATGAGCAGAAAAGCTGCTGAATGTAAACAGAAACTTTCAAACACAAAATGTGAATTTATGCTTCAGATTCTTTGGAATACTTGGAATAAAGCTTCAAAACAGATTTCATAGAGATTGTAGTGGGTTTATGTGAATTTGTTCTTGGAGCCAAAAGTTTGTTGACAAGACTTTTGCAAATTTTGAGCTGAGGGTTTAAACTAGTTTTTTATTTCATTCATCAGTAGTATTGCATCGATCTGCTACTGGAACCGATTATCTGCCTCGATTCATGATATTTTGCTGCATCAGGTTCAGGTATCAACCCCATAAAATCTGTTTAGCCGATATTACTGTTGTGTGTTTAAAGGTCTTTCACACCAAGCCGAGGGTCGCCCGTCTGAACCGGTCTGGTAACTTCTGCCGAGAGGCGGCTCACATGAGTTTGGTGTGAATGGCGCTGTCGGGGGTGAGAGAAGCGCAGAGCAAGTCCCGAGGCGAAGTTTTGAAGACTTGCAAGTAGGGATGTTCATGGTTAATCGATTAACCGGTTAACCGTGACTAATAGCGTAACCGAGTGAGACGTCTTTCATTGGTTAACTGACACAGTTGCTCCAGCAGATGGCGCTAACTGCCCCTGAATCGCTGGCGTTTGTCAGAGTGAAAAAAAAAACACTACAAAAACACTGTTTATAGCATGCCCCCCAAATGAAGATAGACGCTTTACTGATGATTTTCAGATTTATTTTCAATAAACCCTCAAATTCACCGTAAGAGCTGAGGAGAAACAAAGAAACAAATTGCATGAATGCTAAATACCTCGCTCTTACAAGTTAGCTTAATTCAATAGTTTTCTAAGTACCAAAACAATATACAAATTGACTTCAGGTAACCTTTAAGCGCACAAAACATGTACAAAGGTGCTTATATAATCAAAACCCACCTTGTTCCTCTTCAGAGGGGCTGCTAAACACAAAAATACCATGCTAAAATTCTCTCCGTGTGACTTTTTCTTTCTCCCGTTTAACAATTGTTGATTAAGCTAATCTCGCGCTAAAGCGCTATACAGGAAGTAGCCATTTCAAAATAAAGGTCTGCTATCAAAAACAGGAAGTTACCTCCACATCAATCTTTAACAAAAGAAAAATAGATTATTGGTTCGTTACACTCCCACCAAAATTATGAGTGTTGGTTTACATCTGAACAACAACGAATAATTTTCTCAAATAGAAATAACCTTAAGAACTCTCTTAATAACAAAAATGCTTTTGCACAAGTTGCATTACACCTGAAATCATACACTCTGTTTAACCTTTGTCACTTAGTCTTTTATCTCCAAATGGGATTTTCCTTTTCTGTGCAAACCCTTTTCTACCATTAACAGTCTCTACTCTGGATGCAAATTCATCACCATTCAACTTAACACCACATTCTTTGACGTCTTGTTTTGGTGAGTGCCACTGTTGTCTTGATATGATGTTGTGAACATCTTCCCTTCTCCGGCTGCTCTTGAACTTCTCTGCAAGAAAACGTGCTCCACGCTGACTTCCTTTGCCATAAATGTCCTTTCTTGGAAACACGCTCTCTTGGGGCAATGATGTGCCGTATTTTGTGTGCTGGAGCAATCTGGAGTATGTCAACCTGGACCTGATTTTCTTCATGACAAATCTTTTTGCTATAGCCTTGTCTTTCCAGCAAGAAACTATGACTTTGGCCACATGACATTGCTTGAGTGTACGATGTTTCAAACAGTCCTTTTTAATTTTGCATCTCCCTCCCACCTTGAGGAGACCATCCGTATCACTGAAAATGTCCCTTTGAAACGGTTTATCATGACTTGGAAGCTGGTTTGCTTTGTTCAGCTGCTTTGTTTCTTGCTCATATGTTTGATTCTGCAAATCCCTTTGTCTTTCAGTAGTTGCTAAATTCAACTTTATGTGTGTCTCTGTTTTTCTAACCTTTGGAGGTTGTTTGGAGTGAGACATGTGCCTTTGTCCGTTTTGTGTTCCTTCGCTGTGTTCCTTCATGTGCTCTTTATAATCTCTTTTGTTTTTGTTCTCCTTGTGGAACTTCTGCTTCAAATGTTCCTGTCTGAATTCTGCAAGCTTTTCCTTGTATGGCATTTGTGACTTAAATGGTAGAGCCATCTCACTGTTTCCTTGCTCCTTTTTCCTTGTTCCTTCCTTAAGTTTACAGATGAGATCCTTCTTTGATTCATTTTTGTTGCTTGCCTTTGTGTTCTTAACAGTGGACTCTGTAGCATTAATCACATCACTAACCTTTAAAGGAGAAAGTTCTCTCACCGTAGCTCTGTGACAAAGACTTTCCATTTGACCTGATGTGGAGCCACCAACGATACTCCACCCGACGTCCGTTTGTATTGCAAATGGTTCTCCGTCGTTTCCAAGCAGAACCTGTTTTGGAGCAAGAGTTCTGGAACAGTTAAATCCAATGAGAAGTCCGACTTCACAGCTCAAAAGTGGTGGTATAATATCCACAATCTCTGACAGATGGGGCCATTGTTTTGCTGTTTCATTTGTAGGAATGTTATCATAGTTAAATGGAATATTGTTCTTTGTATAAGAAGTAGGCAAATCAATTTTAATGACTGAGGTGTAGCCTCTCACACGCAGTCCTGATACTTTTCGACTATTGATCATCGTAGGAGCTCCCAGCATTGTGGTTAGTTTTAGGTTTACTGGATGTGAGTTGACTTGTAACTGGTTGCTTAACTTTTCACTGACAAATGTGTTATCACTTTGTGTATCTAATAGTGCATACACCAAGTGCTCTTCAGATGGACTCTGGACAGAGGATACCCACACAGGAACAATCATGGAGGTAACTCTGCATGACTGACCTAACTTTGTGACATTGAGCGCAGTGGCTGCAGTGGCTTCATTTTCTGTAGGTGGCTCTGTGTTTGTGGGGCACTGAATCTTTTCATTTGTGTTATGATTTTCACTATGCAAACATGTGGGGTGCCGTCCTTTACAAGTGTCGCAAGTGAGCCTTTGGCGACAGTCTTTGGCATTATGACCAATCTTCAAGCAACCATAACACAGTCTATTGTCTTTTACAAATGTTCGCCTGTCATTTAGTGACTTTTCGGAGAAGCTAAGGCACATTGTCAACTGGTGCTTTTCATCTTTGCAAAACAAGCAAGGTGCTTTGTCTGTGTGTACAGAAGCTTGTGTAGAAAAGACTTGAAATGTTGATCTATTTTGCTTGATCTCTTTAGTGTGTCCCTTTTCTAGAGACAAACCGCAAGCATGGAGAGCATGTGAAGACGTCACAGGGTTACATGAAATCTCCGCCTCCACTGCTACAAACTCTGCGAAATCCTTAAATGAGGGAAAATCTTTACCATCCATAAGTGCAACAGTAACGTGACGATTCCATCGAGTTGCCAGCCATTCAGGAACTTTTTGCAATAATTTTGGTTCTCCTCGCAATCGTTTAAGATCTGTAAGCCTTTCACATGTGGCATTGCTTGGAGACAGGCCGTTAGAAAATCTGCAAATGTCCTTAAGCCTTCTGCGTCCTTTGGGTGAATTTTGGGCCACTTTGACAGTTTGTCTCGAAATGCCTTTTGAACAACAAAGGGCTGACCGTAGCGTTGGTCAAGCCTCTTCCATGCATCTTTGTATGCGTCTTCATCACTGCGATAGAACGTGCCTTCAAGACATTTTAGTGCAGGACCAGTGATGTACCTTTTTAACAAATGCAGTTTATCAGCAGGAGCAATACCTTTGCAGTCTACCAGTGAGTTGAAGGAAGCTTTCCATTCGATGTAGGTGATTGGATCTCCACTGAACACAATAGGCATTGGCACTGGGATTCTGTTTATGGCTATACTGTCATGAATAGCTTGGGCTAACTGAGAAATATCCGTAGGAGGTGCTGAAGTTACAACCTGAGGATTTCTTTGGTGAACAGGATGGCTCATGGGAATGAATGCACTGTTTTGTAGCAGAAGTGGTTGGTATGAACCTGTAGAATGTGCTGGAGCTGATTGTGCAAAGCTGTGGTCAACAAGAAAATCCATGTTGTTTGGTAACCTTAAATGACTGTCCTTTTCTTCTTTCATTTCATTGTCATAGATCTGTAATTTTGCACGTGCAGCTTGCATTTCCTTTTCTGCATGTAAACGCTCAAGTTCAGATTTTTGTGCATCTAGCTCTCTCCTGTGTTTCTCTTCCATGTCTCTTATTTTTTCCTTTTGTTTGATTTCCTCTTGTGTGATTTTATACTGCGCTTCTTTTGCAGCGAGTTCTGCAGCTGCATCGACTCTCTTGACTGCAATACTTTCTTCTGAGTTATGGCTTGGCTGAGTCAATGATGCTGTGCCAAATATAGACTTTGCATGTTCATATGACAAAAACTGATGTAAACGTTGTTTTTCCCTTCCTGCATCATATTCATCTATTGCAGTTAATCGTTCAGAAATCACCTTCATAATGTCCTTTGTGACTGATTCGCAAGAGTCCATTTTGCGCCTTATGACAGGGGATGGTGCATTACGCTCTCTTAGTTCACTGTATGCTTTCATTAAGTCGTTTAGCGTTTGTTCAAGATTATCTGCCATTTCTGCGAGTTGAGTATCTGACAAATTATCTTTTAGATCTTCTCTGTATTCTCTTACATGTCCTTTCCATTTGTCATAAATGCTTAGCAACCTTTTCTCTCTTTTACTTATTTCATCATTTTGATATGCAAGCATTTTGTCTGTATTAACTCTTTGCCTTTCTGAACGACGTGGTAATGCCTTATTTTGCTGTTCAGCCTCTAATTCCTCTTCCCCTTCACAACAGTCCTTTAGTTTTTGCTTTGATGTGCTTTCTGTACTACTTTGATGCAATAATGTTTTATTTTCCTGTATTTGCTTTTGTGAATCGTTTGTTTGGTCATCTATGTCCTCCATTGTGAGTGCACTTGCTTGTCACCAAATCCTTGAACCTTAGCTGCAACTTGCTGCTCTGCGCCTTTGCCGTGCCGTTCCTTGGTTTCACAGAGCAGTTCGATGTAGCACGTGGTGAAAGCCTTTGCCGGGAGGTGAAGCTCTTTGCTCGGAGGCAAGCTCTTACTATAGCATGCCCCCCCAAATGAAGATAGACGCTTTACTGATGATTTTCAGATTTATTTTCAATAAACCCTCAAATTCACCGTAAGAGCTGAGGAGAAACAAAGAAACAAATTGCATGAATGCTAAATACCTCGCTCTTACAAGTTAGCTTAATTCAATAGTTTTCTAAGTACCAAAACAATATACAAATTGACTTCAGGTAACCTTTAAGCGCACAAAACATGTACAAAGGTGCTTATATAATCAAAACCCACCTTGTTCCTCTTCAGAGGGGCTGCTAAACACAAAAATACCATGCTAAAATTCTCTCCGTGTGACTTTTTCTTTCTCCCGTTTAACAATTGTTGATTAAGCTAATCTCGCGCTAAAGCGCTATACAGGAAGTAGCCATTTCAAAATAAAGGTCTGCTATCAAAAACAGGAAGTTACCTCCACATCAATCTTTAACAAAAGAAAAATAGATTATTGGTTCGTTACACTGTTTATCTCATAAGGACTGAGCAAACCTGCGTGAGAGTGAGACTGCAGTGTTTATGAACTAATATCAATGATGCAGGATTTATTCACTTGGATTTTACGTTGGAGAAGAGAACAGACTGGATTACTCAGATTTGGTCAGGGCAAGTTTTGAAGGTAAGAGGCTAACATATAGCAGCCAGGAACTTTAAAACGTGACTCTTTATTTATGAGTAGTTTTATTAAATACATAGTGCAACAGTGATTTAAAACAGTGTTTATAGAGGTTTTTGTTCAGTCGTGTTGTGCCAAATTCAAAGGTCTATCGCTGTTTCTGCTCTGCGTTCACAGTGAAAATAACAATAAACAATAAAAAGTACTGCGTTTACGTAACCGGTTAACCGATAATGGGCTGTGTGCACGGAATTTCAGTTGGCTTGCGATTGTTCAAAAATGCTAACTTCTGTACATACAACCATTTCCTGTTAGCGTTAGCATTTAGACACAATCATGTCTCTTTTTACACACACAAGTGTCTCTGATGAAATATTCCTCTAATATGTAAAGTCTTTAACATGTTTTCTGTAACATTCACCACAACTGTCTGATCTAAAGAGGATTTATTAGTTTTAAACTGATGTAGTGAAAACCTCATTGAAGAGTATTGAACAGGAAGTCGTTGTATGTACAGGATGTAGTATTTTAAACCAAAACAAGACAACTGCACTCAGCCAATTGACCGTGAAGAGCTCCAACTAACGGTTAAAGAAAAAAGTGAAAACGTGCATCCCTACTTGCAAGTAGAGTCGGCGTCGCCAGTTGCCGTAAGTGCAGCTGTTTGATTGGCCAGTGGCTAGCCTACTAGCGAACCATAGAATCAGTGCGCCGGAAAAAAATAGTGCGGAAGCCCGAAAATTACGCTTACGGAAAAACAGCATTAAGCTGAGCATGGATCGTCGTTATTTACCCAGGTTCAAATGAGACGTAAGTACGAAGAATGGCTCGCATGTTCACTCGGCATTTGTTTGGCGACTAGTGGCTGTTTAGATCGTGTTTATGTGAATACTTTTTTACATCGATGCGCCCCAAAGAGACAGAACAGACTCTGCGTTGCTCCTCCGACAGCGACTGGGAGTTGTGTTGGTGTGAAAGACCCTTAACCTGATTTAACTATTTACTGGTTGATCTCATAACATTGTTTGTTGACATAAAGTTGTTAAGTTACAATTTTTTCTCTCTCTCTCTCTTTCTCCCCTTCTCCTCCCTCTCTCTCTCTCTCTCTCTCTCTCTCTCTCTCTCTCTCTCTCTCTCTCTCCCTCTCCCTCTCCCTTTCTCCTCCCTCACTCACTCTCTCTTTCTCTCCTTTTTTTTCTCTCTCTCTCTCCTTCTCTCCCCCCTCCTCTCTCTCTCTTTTTCTCTCCTCTCCTTTCTCTCCCGCTCTCTTCTCTCTCTCTTTCCCTCTTTCTCTCTCCCTCTCTTCTTCCCTCTCTCTCTCTCCTCCTCTCCTTCTCTCTCTCTCTCCTCCTCTCCTTCTCTCTCTCTCTCCCTCTCTCTCCTCTCTCTTCTTTCTCCCTCCTCCCTTTATCTCTCTCCCTCTCTTCTCTCTCTCTTTCTCCAGACTCTTCTTCCTCAGGTTCTTTTCTCTCTCTCGTCACAAACACCATGAGTCAGGAGTTGCTTCAGAAGCTGCGGTTGCCAGATCTGGATGAGATCGCTCAGTACTTGCGCTCCATCTCGACCCCGGCCCTCGTCAGCGTCGGGGCCGTTGCCATGGCGTACTTCCTGGCGACTCGACCTAAGTCCCTCCCACCGGCCTGCGACCTCCAAAAGCAGTCAGTCGAGGTGAGTTTTCAAAGCATTTAATCGCAAACTACATTCACTTATGTAAAGCATTCTCAGCCTCATAATTATTCACCTTGATGAGTTTAGATGAGCTTTTCACAACTTTCAGAAGCTATCGCGAGTTTAGTCTTATCAGTGCTAATGTTCCAACAAGATCTTTACAAGTCAGCCCATTTCATACCATCTTTTTCATGAATAAAACAGTGTAACCAGCTCCTCTCTGATTCTCTGCTTTGCTGTGACTAGAGCGACCAGACATATTACGCAACATATTATTATATGTTATACATTCAGTTTTTTAAATGTATTTATTTCTCCAAGGAAGCAGAGAGCACACCTATGCTTCAAGTGTCCAAAATACATTTGTAACCATCCTATAGACCAGTAACCTGGCTCACGCCAGGTTACAGGTGTGTTGAACTCCTATCTGAGTTCTCACTAGATCCATCTGGGACTTGACTCGCTGAAAGCGTTCGAGAAAAGGCGGGGCGTTTAGTGAAATACTTCGAGCTGATTGGGTGTGGGGCCTACCTTATTTGAGCTAGCCAATCACAGCAACAACTCGTAATGGTGTATCCAATGAGATAGAACAAGTACATGTCACACATACTGCTCTTCTTTCAAAAAGAAATTACTCTGTATTTCTGCTGAAACTGCATCAAAAGCAGCAGAAACACGTACTGTACATCCACGGAAGCCGCCGTCTCGTTTAGCTTGAATCAGACTCGGCGGCGGCACCGGGGAGCTAACGGCCCGTGTTAGCCCGCCCTGCTACAATGTGAATGGGCCTCAAAACCACGCTGCTGTGATGTGAGTGGGCCGAACCACGGCCGTTTCGGACTCTCAAACCAATCGAGCCGGACGAAGGCCAGATGGTTTATCTTGTATTTGTGAATTCACAAATACCGCGAGATAAACTATCTGGCTGGCCAGGTTAATAGACCAGTGTTTTTCAACCAGTGTGCCGGGGAACACTAGTGTGCCAGGTGTGCCTTGGAAAATCTGTCAAAAATAATCTTACTTAGATTTAATGAAAGGATTTGTGAGTGTTTGGAATGAAAGAATGAAGAATGAAAGCAAGACCAATTACCATTTACAAATTTACAGAATAATTTAAAGATGTTCTGTGAAACTTTCCAATAAAAGGTTCTGTCATAGAGAACAAAAGAGGTCCGAGGCACGTCTGTCTTTATGTTGCTTTATTCAAACGTTTGAATAAAGCAACATAAAGACAGACCTGCCTCGGACCTCTTTTGTTCTCTTTGAAAGTTTTTGCCCTCGAGGATCCTGATGAGCACCTGTTCAGATTTTTTCACTAGACTGTGATCCTGGGGAGCACTCCCAGCATCTTTACATTTATTACTCAAAAGGTTCTGTCATTATGAAGATTTATTTACATTGACCAGAATGTCCCAAAGTAAAACATGAACCACATGTATTTGTTTAGGTTATTTTAGCTGCATGCACAAAAATGCCACCAATTACCTTTTGGCTTTGTTGTGTCACATGATTCTCTTTAATCAGACAGATTATATGTTTAATGGAACATTTCAAGCACAGCAATGCAAAAAGCAAGCAAAAACTCCACCAGAAAAGTTACTCTGTTAGATACATTGTCATGGACAGTTTTTACAAAAATTATAATTTTTTGGCCATATTTTAATAGGTGGTGTCCTGCGGAAAAAACTTTGAGCACAATAGTGTACCACAACTCAACAAAGTTTGGGAAACACTGCCATAGACAAAGAGAGACACCTAACAAATGTTACTTAGATTAGATTTGCTTTAAAATATAAATATCAATATCGGCAAATATCAATTATCGGCCACAGCAGGGAGCTGAATATCGATGACGACTCAAAAGAATTCATATCGGCCCATCACTATTGGGGACTGTCCAAAATTTCAATCATGTGTTCCGAATTCTGTCCCAGTTGTCAAGAAAATCATTTTAATGCTGCTGAGTAGCAACTCGTTGATCCTGCGCGGCAAGTAACTGTGGTGTCTGTGTTTTTCTTGTGAGACAAATAATAGTTGTAAATGGACTTATGTGTGTGGTCTGTTATTTTATGGAAACATCTAAAAACTGTATCAGGTTCTCCTGTCGTATGAAGCCAGCTTTTGTACAGCTCAGACATGAAATATTCTTGTGCTACTCAGCTGAATTAACTGGCATCAGACAAACCAGTTCACTCATGTCAACACACACAACAACTAAAATTTAAGATCAGGAACAATACACGTTCCTAAATCTCTTTTTGCGTTTCAGGGAGAAGACTTGGCTCGTCGCTCTGTGTTTTGTGATGGAGACAAACTGATGACACACTTTTACGACGACGCCAAAACCATGTATGAGTTTCTCCTGAGAGGAGCTCGCATCTCCAGTGAGTCAGTCACTAACACTTCTCTTCTCTATATTTACCTCGTTTGTGAAAATTATTGAACAATAAGATCATCTATTAAATGTAATCCTTTGTTCCAACTGTCACAATAGTCTTCATCTATAAAAGAGGGTGCTAGCTATAGCTGATTTTCACACTGTAAACACAACATAGCCATTAAAACTTACAACTTCCTCTCATAAATCCTTCGACACATGGCTAATATCTACATGTATTCATTTTGGTTGCAATGGTTTCAACTAATAATTTTTTTTACAAACAACAAAGTGAAACTGGAGAGGACCGCCCAAGCAATCAGAGAGCTGCATTCGGCTCATGATTAGAACAGTACTCAGAGGTCTAATTTTTTTCACTTTGTGTTCACTTTACCATAAACCTTTTGGTGTAAAACATACATTTGACTAATTTACAACAAAATAAGTCAGTTACCCCAACTTTAATTCTTAGTACAGGAGTCTGCAAACATTTTGGCTCATTATCAGGTGCTCTCATACTTTTGATTAGTAGTGATTAATCAATTGCTGGGTTTCACATTCTAGAATTCTTGTCAGTTAAAAGCCAGATTGGGGGCAAGAGGCAGATTTCCCATTAAGTAACATTGGACTTTGTCATGAAATAGTTCAAAAACTATTTTACAAATTTAAAAAGTGGTGATTTCTGGGGTGACTGGACCCATTTAACTTTTGTATTACAAAAATAAACTTAATTTATACAAACTTCATTTTAGCTGCCCCAATCTCAATGAAATAATATTGGCCTGTGGAATGTTGTGATGTCATCTGAAACCAGCAATAAACTTGTTGCAGCCCTAGTAGAAACTTTCTTTTTCTGTTATGGTGCGTTCAGACCGAACAGCGTCCATTTTCTTTGTTAAGTCAATGAAACCCGCGTCTTGAGCATTCAAGCGTATTTGCGGTGCGTATTGTTGATGCGCCTTCATGCCTCTGAAGACATGGTGTCTTGTGAAGTGGAAGCTCAAACCGGCAGCGGCCGCAACTTTGCACAAAGCTGCAGCAAATGCAGGAGTTGGAAAATCTATCTTCAGACGCGTTGGAAGTCGGCGTCAGCCAATCAGAGACTACACTCTTGTGACATTTGACATGCTGTTGTTCTCCTCTCACATCAAGAGGAAAGGAGGACTGTTTACTTAAGTGTTTTAATAACTTTTTTAACTAAAGTTGCTTGTTTTGGGGCTTTTTTTTCAAAGACTTGGTCATTCGTTGCTCTGAAAATCTGGAGACACGACAAAACAAACAACATGGACATGATCTGGACTGACAACGCCTCACATAGATCTATTAAAAATGCTCGTTGTCGTGTTTAAACCTGCTGTACTCGTGACACTGGAGGAGGACAGAGACAGCAAAAAGACACTGCCTGGAGGAGGAGAAAGTTGTGTGATCGGGTAAGCTATGTTTTATAAATGCAACAAGCCTATATCTCTCCCTCCTTCTCTCTCTCAACGTGATCTGTCTACGAGCAAAACAAAACCTTTTGCAAACCAGTGGGAACTCAAAGAATCGCGTTGGGCCGTAAAGACTGTCCTTGTCCCATGCCCCCCTTCAATGCGCATCGGAGCGTTTGGGTGCCTGTTGGTGCATCATCTTCGAAAATATTCTGCGTCATATTCGCTTTAATGCGCTAGTTTAGACGCTTAAACGTTGTCCGGTCTGAACGCAGCATAATACAGCTGCTCTCAATGTGTCCTTTTTACTTTAGCTTCTTCCCTTTTCTTCTCTTCTCCAGACAATGGTCCATGTTTAGGCTCCAGAAAACCCAAGCAGCCGTACGAGTGGCTGTCCTACAAAGAGGTGAGACGCTCCAGGCTTTAAACGTTCAGTCAGGTTTTATAGATTTATTTATTAACAGCGTGTGTGTTTGTGTTTATGTAGGTTATCCAGCGAAGTGAAAACCTGGGATCTGCCTTTCTGCACAAAGGACACTCCAAAAAAACAGACCCGTACATCGGCATTTTCTCCCAGAACAAGCCAGAGGTACAAACTTTCTTTCAACACATTTCACTAGTTACATTTTTGTTTGTTTGTTTCATTTTATAAAGGTTTTGAAAAGTTAAAAATATTCTGGACAAAAAAAAAATGGGATTATTTGATTGTCAGTTCAACAGTTTCTTATTTAGATCAAATTGAGAAAAAAGAAACATAATTTGAACACTGACACCATTTTGTCTGAAACTAGAATTAATTACACTTACGAGTCTTTATCAGTTAATGAAAATAAATTGACTGAAACATTTGTATGTGATTCTTCCTCGCCCACTTTTCTTGGTCTTACATTTCCTGTTTAGCTCTAGTTACTAAAATGTTGACTTCTCTGTCTTGCTTGGCGATCTCAAATAGATGTAACTACAAAAGAAAATAATGTCTGTGTTATTGAAGCAGGTGAATACAAGGTCATAGAAAACCTTAAGCTGACTGCACACTACAGGAGTTTTGACTTGATTTTAAGCCTGATGTTTCCATCTAAAAGTTCAGGAGGCGTCTCCAGAGTAAGGTTTTTTTGTAAAGAGAGTTTTTGTCGTTTCTTTCCTTGGGTCACTGCGACTGTTTGTCAGGAGCATCATGGTGAGGTTCACCTGCTGCACGAGCGAGGACCTTTACAATAAAAGCATCTGGTGCATCAGCCTTCTTCCAAATATTGAAAATATAAATGTTTTACTTGTTTCCGGATATTTTCTGGGTTTACCTTAGATCTGATTTGGTTTTGGTGTAACTCTGCTTTGGATATGACCTTTTTTAGCCTAATACTAGTTAGACTTGGTTCAGACTTGGCTAGTCCTGGTCTAGTCCTTGCTTTATTGTTGGCTCAGTGCTGGTTTTGTAGAGCAATACAAGTGTAACAGTTGCTAACATTATTAAAACAAATTCTGTGCAATGGATATTTTGCACAAACCTAAATTTTGGCAAATTTTTCACTTGTTAAGCAATTATTCAGCCCTGTTGCCATGGCTTTCCGAAAAATCTGGCCCTCGGAAATATGAAGTTGAATAGCCCTGATGTAGAACATGGCCAACAAAGTTTGTTTGATCTTTTTTCTTTGACGCCCACAATCCTGTGTGAGTGTAACAGCTCCTCTGCTCTCCTGTGATCTTTATAAACTGGCTTTAATCCACTGGAGTTTCATCATAGTTGTTGTTGTTTCACTTCTATAACCGTGCACATGAAAGAAAACACTCAGCGCTCGATCATGTGACACACACACTGTTTTTGCTGCGATATGATGCGACTGTGAGACCAATAATCGTTGTAAATGTTCTTATGTCTGTGGCCTCTTCTTTTCTTTGTCACGTCAAAAAGCGCAAAAGATCATAAACTCCTGTAGCGTGCAGCCGGCTTAACACTGAGTTAGCCAGGTGCTATTGTAAAAGAATAATTCATTCAAGGCAAATGCGGATTTTATTCTGATGTTACCTTAAACACATAATTTAATACAAATGAAAATGTTCTTTGCCTTCTTCATGATTGTCCCGTGAACTTGAATGTGATAGTTGTTATTCACAGTGTTTTCTGTTTCCAGTGGACCTTGACAGAGCTGGCCTGCTACACTTACTCTCTGGTCTCAGTCCCACTTTACGACACTTTGGGAACAGAAGCCATTTCCTACATCATCGACAAAGGTAAAACCACAAACAAAAACATCACCCTGGATTATTTCACTTTTTAAATTCTGCCTTAGTTTGATTTCTGTGATTTGTTCAATCGGATTCTTTATGTTACATTTTAAAAGTAAAATTGAAGTACAGTAATGTGCTTCATTTGAGAATGGAAACTGTGATCGGATAAATCCACTTTATCCTCACTTATGAATTGTGAGGAAATAGAGGGATATTCAGTGGACGTCACTTTCCGCCCTACGCATGCTCCACGCAGAAAGAGACGCTGTCCATCTGGTTAGCTGGGAATAGTTTTTTGATTAAAACCACAAAACAGGACGAGAGCAGCTGTTTGGATCAGGTCTGACGCTGAATTTATACAGACTGCGAGGCGGTTTCGGTTTGGGACACGTGCGGGTTTCTTGCAAAGTGCTGTGTACACCAGATGCTGTCAACTGCGGTCCGGTTTCATCCAAGCCACGCGGATTCACGTAGATTACCGCGAGAACGCTCGTATAATGAATTGAAAGCCGCACCAGACCGCTGCGGTGTCCAGGAAAATAGACTTCATGCGGATTCTTTCCGCTGACCCGCGCGGCTCCCGCACTCGCATCCACACGCCTCGGAGGTCCGTGTACATGGCGCATTGGTTTTAAGCACTTTCTAAGTTCTGCGGGACACGCGCGAGTCCCGACCCGCACCGAACTCGCAGTCTGTGTACATCCAGCGTGAACCGCTCTGACAGCTTGAGACAGTGTTTTTCTTGATGTTTTTTCACCTTAATGTAACTTTTAAGAGTCGTTGGATTAAATTTGATTCACAAATGTTGACTTAGCAGCAGAACTTTTGTTTTCGCACAGTGATAAACTCTTGTAGTTATCACTGTTGTAACAGCCCTGGCTCGAGTTGTTTCTCCAGCTTGGTCAATCAGCGGCGACTCTTTCTTCATATCAGGTGTATGTGCATTGCTTGTGTAGATAAACAAATAATCCCTCAAAAAATGAACATTTAACCCTTGTGTTCTGTTGTTAAATTGTCCATCATTGCTACAGTCTGGGAGAGATTTCAATGACTTCTTGTTACAAATCTTAGTTCAAGTCATATTTTTAGTTTTTTTTGTTTTTTTTTTAAGAGGATGGCCTGCTGAGGGGGAAAGCGCCTCATGCCTTACCTTGTTTAAGACTGGGACGCTAAACTTTTTATCTCTTTTAAGACGTTTTCTGGCAAATTAAGTGTATTTTAGCACAACTAATTCAAGTCGAGTTACAACCAGATTTAAATGGAGGTTACTAATGTACGATTCGATTTCTGCAAACTTCGATCAATTTTCTATCCATACTTTTAACAGTTCATTCATGTCTTGAAGCTAATGCTAAATATGCTCATGTGTGCACCTCCAATTAGTGCTTCAGAATCACAACATTTACTAGTAATTATTTTTTTAATTACTCAGCTAGTCTGCCAAAATTGGTTGCTTGTAGCTCTGAAAATCTGCTAGCTCTTGTCAAAGGCTTTATTAAAGCAAGAAATGAGGGTCTTGTGTTTAAAAATTGAATGATTGACAACAGTACAGTTTTAGCTACATTTCTAAATAAAACAGACGAGGTTCGTACATGAAACTGCAGCTGCACGTCTGGGTAAGATCAGGATAACTTTAGACATAAAGGACTTAGTCACAGTTCACAACAGATCAACATTTTTACGACGATAAAACTTCGAACTTTTAATGCGTTGGCTGTGAGTTTTCGTTTTTTTTGCCTCCAGTTAGAGCTGTGACGTGGCATGAAACGTCATGCCACGGGGTCTATTCAGTGCAGACAGACAGGACTCAGTGGTCCTGTTTTTTATCTTATACTTTTAGTGGAAAGTCACTCCAACTTTAAGCAACTCTCTCACCTTCACAGAACCTTTGGCAGATCACTAATATACACTTGTATGTTAGTGTTCTGGAGTAAAAACAGCAGCCTCAAACACACACAAACACACAAAGAGCATGTAGCCTGTTCTCCAGTCTAGACAATCAATTACGCTGTCGCCCCGCCCACTTTCCTGGCATTTCCAGGTTAGCTGTGGTTAGCCTTTGGAATTCGCTGGGTTTATTTTAACCGTCATTGTATTAATTGGAGGTCGCCCTGCAAGACAAACAAGTATGACGAGCATAACATGTCAGCTACCGAAACAGAAGAAGTTTATCTGGCTCAACATGTCTACAGCATATGTGTTTATCTTATCTAGTTTTGATTAGCTTGAGAACAAAGCTGGTACATGCAGAGTTGAGGATAACAACGATGTAGTAACAAATCAGTTTAACCCATTACTATTAGTTGAAAATATATTTCAAGTACATAATTTACATTTACATAATTAAATGAACCGTGTTGATAATCTATAAAACCAACTTTGGAACAACTGAAGCTGACAAGACCAAGTCTAAGACAAGACCAAGTCCAAGACAAGACCGTGTCCAAGACAGACCGAGTCCAAGACGAGACCGAGTCCAAGACGAGACCGAGTCCAAGACGAGACCGAGTCCAAGACGAGACCGAGTCCAAGACGAGACCGAAACCAAGACCGAGTCCAAGACGAGACCGAACCAAGACCGAGTCCAAGACGAGACCGAGTCCAAGACGAGACCGAGTCCAAGACGAGACCGAGTCCAAGACGAGACCGAGTTCAAGACAAGATCAAGACCTAAGACAAGGCCGAGTCCAAGACTAGACCGAGTCCAAGACTAGACCGAGTCCAAGACTAGACAGAGTCCAAGACTTGACCGAGTCCAAGACAAGATCAAGAACTAAGACGAGACAGAGACCAAGACAAGACCGAGTCCAAGACAAGACCGAGTCCAGGACAAGACCGAGTCCAAGACAAGACCAAGACAAGACCGAGACCAAGACAAGACCGAGACCAAGACAAGACCGAGACCAAGACAGACCGAGACCAAGACAAGACCGAGTCCAAGACAAGACCGAGTCCAAGACAAGACTGAGTTCAAGACAAGATCAAGAACTAAGACAAGGCCGAGTCCAAGACTAGACCGAGTCCAAGACTAGACCGAGTCCAAGACATGACCGAGTCCAAGACAAGATCAAGAACTAAGACAAGACTGAGTCCGAGACAAGACTGAGTCCGAGACAAGACTGAGCCTGAGACAAGACCGAGTCCGAGACAAGACCGAGTCCGAGACAAGACCGAGTCCAAGACTAGACCGAGTCCAAGAGTAGACAGAGTCCAAGAGTAGACCGAGTCCAAGAGTAGACCGAGTCCAAGAGTAGACCGAGTCCAAGACGAGACCGAGTCCAAGACCGAGTCCGAGACAAGACCGAGTCCGAGACAAGACCGAGTCCGAGACTAGACCGAGTCCGAGACTAGACCGAGTCCGAGACGAGACCGAGACAAGACCGGGTCCAAGACGAGACCGAGTCCAAGACGAGACCGAGTCCAAGACCGAGTCCGAGACAGACCGAGTCCAAGACAAGACCGAGTCCAAGACTAGACCGAGTCCAAGACAAGACCGAGTCCGAGACTAGACCGAGTCCGAGACTAGACCGAGTCCGAGACTAGACCGAGTCCGAGACTAGACCGAGTCCGAGACAAGACCGAGACCGAGACGAGACCGAGTCCAAGACGAGACAGAGTCCAAGACAAGACCGAGACCAAAACAAGACCGAGTCCAAGCTTTCTTGAGACCAAGATAAGACCAAGGCCAAGGACAAGTTTTCATCTCCAGACCGGTCTTGAGTACTACTGCACTATTATTCAATTATCAAATAGAAATGTAACAGGAGACAGTAACATTATAATACAAGTATGTTATTTTGATCCTTGTAGTGATAGATTATTACAGTTGTACAGGACTTGCCCAACACTAGTTACATGTCACTACGGCTACTTTAACTGAGACTGACAATGATAAACTAACATTGCCTCATGCAACCTTTGAATCTGTTTTATGTTTTTGTTCTGGATTCTTTGATTTGCTTAACCAGTATCATTCCAGTCCCTTAGTTCAAAATTTTCAATGTCTTTCTTTTTTCTATTTTAATTGAAACATTTTTAATTACATTTTTTTACTTGACCTTTATTTAACCAGTAGTCCCACTGAGATTCAGAATCGCTTTTGCAGTGGAGTCCAGGAAGAAGGGAGAGGGAAGGCTTTAAAGTACATGTTTTTAGTGGTAGGGGAAACCGGAGTGCCCAGAGGAAACCTACACAGACACGAGGAGAACATTCAAACTCCACATAGAAAGGCCATTGATCATTTAGACAAGATTTTGCTGCATAGTTAAGTTGAGTTGTAAGACGATGTATAAAAGTGGCTTTTCTTTTAGGCCTTTTCCCACTGTAGGAACTTTCTCAGTATTTTTTTTAGTTCCTTCCAGTCCCCATTTCAGACGTGTTCACAAAGAGTAGGAACTATGGACTGGATTTAAATGTTCTGGACTTTACAGATGCTATTCTTAAAGCCAGTCAGACCCACTTTTAGGAACTACTGCTGTGTGAACACAAACATGTGGACAGGGAAGTTCCTCTGACTAAACAGATGCTGGAATAATGTTAGGACTGGTACTTTCATGTGCGAAAACGCCTTTTGTCTCTTAAAAAGTCGCACGATCCTGATATAATAAACTCTTGTCCTTCTGTCTGTGCGCAGCCTGTATTTCCACCATCGTGTGCGACGTGGAGGACAAAGTGAAGCTGGTGTTGGAATGTGTCGGCGACAAAACGCACTCTATAAAAACCATCGTCCTGATGCAGGCGCCAAGCAACGACATCATCAGCAAAGGACGGACGCCGACATCGAGATCATCAGTCTGCAGGAGATGGAGGTCAACGCACAAGTCTGGTCTCTCATTTGTTCTGTTCTGTTGAAAGGTTGTTAACGTGTTTAAACTTTTACTTTTCAGGCGATCGGAAAAGCGAATCACCAAGCTCCAATGGTGAGTTTTTATAAATTAAAGTTTCTAGACTTTGAACTGCAAACAGCCTTTTTCTTTTGCCTTGACAAAATATAAAAGCAATTATGTTCACTGAAGTCATTGCTTAACCAGAGCTAACTCAAATCAAATCAAATCAATTTATTTTGTATAGCCCAAAATCACAACAACAGTCGTCTCTGAGGACTTCCCTAGATTATTAATTTTAGCAAAGGAAATCAAAATAAAACAATACACATTCAATGAAACATTTGATCAAGCAAGTCAAAGCAGATTATTAGTAGAGCAGATGAATGATTGTCCAGAGCATCCCCTGTCCTTAGACCCTCCTTCTCGGCGAACCACAGTGAAGAAGGGATCCACTCCCATGGACGGACAGGCTGTAGATGTAACTAAGGCAAAGTTATAGAGTTTATGTTTGTGGAGCCAGAGTCCATAAGCAGAGGGAAATGACTCGTCTAGCAGGACCAGGACAGGCCAATCCTGGAGAGGGAGGTGGGGCGGAGTCCAGGCATCAGTGGTCCGGCCCACGTCACAGGAACAGCAACGATCTGAAACAGTTACACTCCCCGAGAGGGGAGTGGGACAGGGGACAACGAGTGAATAGCAAAGAACAGACTAGAGATGAACTGTAGTTTATTATTCTTTACAAGAAAGGCAGAAGTGAGAGGATAGAGCTGTCCAACTGTCCAAACGCTGAACAGAAAAGATCCAAATACACAGCACCTCTCAGCTACAACAAAGTACAATGTATAAAGTACAAAGCATAGCAGCACAGCACATTGTAGTAACATTTTTACCTTGTTGCAAATATGGTCCCTTCAGTTTCTCCATCTCGCCCCCATCCCGACCTGAATTACTCTCTTAAGAAACTCAGGCTCTTGTGTGAAATGTGATTAGATGCGTTTTTGATGTCTTATTTCAATCCTAAAGTTATGTAAAATTAAAAAATATGTAAATAATGTTAAGTTTCAATTCAGTAAGCGAGTTTGATTACACAAAGATCTGTAGGGGGAGCAATGCTGCTGAAGTTACTTAGTTAGGCTTTAGAAGGAAAGTAAGCCCTTAAAGTGAGACGTGTAACTTTCAGGGGTAAAAAATCAAATGCATGATACTGAAATGTAAAATTAGTTTGAGGTATTTTTCATAAATACATCAGTTTTATGCTATACAGTGTAATATTTTAACTAAACAGGCACACTTTCTATAGAATCAAGCAGAAGAAAGCCCTCCTCTAGTACACATTTTAGGCTTTTGTTCAAGTCTGTTTTTTGCCCAAAATATTACACGGCGTACCTTTAAATGTGTTCAGAAATAATTGTCTAAATCCTTGTTTTTTGTTGCAGCCGCCGCAGCCTGACGACATGGCCATCATCTGCTTCACCAGTGGAACCACAGGTAACTTTTTATGGAAAAAAGCGCAGATGATCTGTTGTGAGTATGATGAATGAGTAAATTATATATTCTTTAATGTTATATTTATTTAAAAACAGAGAGTGGGAGACATATTAATACAATGCAAGATTACTTAACATGCATGAATCAGTCCAAAAGATTGGAAAAACTAATGATGGAAGAAGACTGTTATAACAAACTCAGAAAAAAAGATTTGACATGATATTTCTTCTTTATTCTTAAAAATGCGTGTTGTGTTCAGGAAACCCAAAGGGAGCGATGCTGACGCACTGTAACATCGTGTCCAACTGCTCAGCGTTCATCAAAATCACAGAGGTAAGAGAGACTAAACTAGTCTAGGATTAAAGAGACTGAAATTGAACTAAACATAAACTAAAGACAGACTAAACAAGGACTAAACATGGATTAAACATAGACTGAACAGGAACTAAACTAGGACTAGGATTAAAGAGACTAAATATGGATTTAACACGGATTAAAGACCGACTAAACAAGAGTAACACAGACCAAACAGGGGCTAAAATAAGGACTAAGATTAAAGAGACTAAACATGAACTAAACAAGGAGAAAACAGGTACTAAATATGGAGAAACATGGACTTAACACTGACTAAACAGGACTTAACACAGAATAAATGATGACTAAACGAAAACTAAACGCAGAATAAACGAGGACTAAACGAGACTAAACACAGAATAAACAAGGACTGCACGATATATGATATCGAATCGATACCACGATATTGACAACTGCGATTAGCTAATCGCAAAAGTCTCGATATTCCTCCTTTTCTTACGCCTCCTTTTTTATTTTTATTGGACACAGCGCACTATAAAGTGAACAGAGCAGCACCACAGGACAGGCTTTTGACTGCACAACACGACTAAACAGAAGTCTATAAACACTGCTTTTATGACCATTATAGTGCGTATTCAATTAAAATCACTCTATCGCTAGCGTTAGCCGCTTACCTTGAACAGGCAAAACATCGATAGTTTCCCAGGCAAATCCAGTCTGTTTTCTTCACAAACATAAAATCCAAGTGAATAAAAGCTGCATGACTGATAGTCCATAAACACTGCCGTGTCACGCAGGTTTGCTCAGTCTTATGAGATAAACGTTGTTATTGGAGTTTTAGTGATCTTTTTTTTTTTTTTCAGTCAGACGGCAGAGCTGTGAAGGGAAGTTGGCGCCATCTGCTGGCGTAGATAAACAATTAGTCACTTGTTCTTATTAAGCAGGCCAACTTGGTTGTAGCTTCAGAAGTATTAATTCCTAAAATGTAATGCATAGTCAAACTTTTCAAATTAGTAGGGCAGTTTATTTTTATTCCATGGTTAACATTTTACAATTTTGCAAAATTGTATGCTCAAGAGAAAAATTAAAAATATTTACACATGTTAATAAATATTGAATATTGTATCAAAATCGCAATATCAAAGAGAAAAATCGCAATTAGATTTTTTGTCAATATCGTACACAGAATAAACAAGGACTAAACAGGGGCTAAACACAGAATAAATGAGAACTAAGAAAGAACTGAGCAAGGACTGAACATGGACTAAGCGTGGACTAAATGAGGACATAAACAGGGACTGTGCATTAACCTGTACTAAAGCCTTAACAACATCTGCCCTTCTCCAGCCGTTCGCTAAGACCACTCCAGACGACGTGATGGTGTCTTTTCTTCCTCTGGCTCACATGTTTGAGCGTGTGGTCGAGGTACACTTTGTCACGTTTAGTTTTTTTCTGTGTTTGTGTCTTGTAGAACACCGCTCCCCTCTCCCACAGCGACACCCACATCTCCTACCTCCCCCTGGCTCACATGTTCGAGAGAGTCGTCCAGGTACGTCCCATAGACTCCTGTAGGTTTATCCTTGTTTATTTTGTACCGGGAAGAAAACAAGAGAACATAGCAAGAGACTGTGGCCCAGGTTTACTAAGGCTGCATTTACAAAACACTTTTGATTTGGATCAGGTTCGTTTGTCTGGATAGTTCGGTTCATTGGGTAATTGTGGATGCGTAAACGAACTCTGATCCGGTCCAAAATGTCAAAATCTGGTTCGGTTGAAGAGGTCGGTCTCGGCTCGGTTGAATCGAGTCTGGAGCGGTTTGTTTGTTTTGTGAAGCAAACAGACGAGAGCGAAACAAACCAAAAAGTGAACAGTGACATGATCTGTAGGTTCAGAATCACAATAAACTTATGTGTGAGATCAAATAATACTCAAAAAACTCATGAAAGTAACAGGAGAAGGACAGGGAATGATTCAGTTATAAATGATTATGATCACACGACTGTATATCACCGTTTTCTCATGTTATTTACAAAAATAACAAGTTATAACTCTTAGATGAAGCAAATACAGAAAGTAACACTACAGCTCACATTACATTACTGCGGGGAAAATGGTCTATAACTCTATATTCATCCCATAATTAGTTATAAAGCTAAGTGAGCAGATGACCAGATTTTCTCAAATAGATGAAAGTTTTGTTACATTTTCCTCTGGTCATTTGGAATGAAATTTAGTGCTTGATCTTTCACTCACACTGGGCCTGTTAATGTGGATAAGTTGTGGGATAGATCCATCAAAACAAACACTGATAACAGAGAAGCCTGGTGTCTTCTTGACTGCTGGTGAACGTGGTTTTGTCCCACAGCACCTCTACAGGCCAAAGGCAAATGTGTCTTTACAGCGCTGGTTCGAGTGGTAAACAGACGACGCAAGACCACGCATCACAAGGACTCCGCGGAGCCGAGAGCCACGAAACACATCCGAATGGCAAAGTCACAACACATTCATAAACACATCTGAACTACACAAATGACGTTCCAGTGTGAACAAACTTCATCATCGTAAACTACGAGCTCAAAGAGTCAAATCCTCACCTGGAGAAACGTCGGAGCGTCAGGTCAGCTTCCCCTGCATGATCCAAACTGTCTAAAGTTTTATAAAACAGCTTCTGTGCTGTTGCCTGTGAATGCTGCGATGTCACACGGTCACAGACAGTGAGTTTGAGAGAAAAGCACGCTTACAGCGCACACCTATAGGACTGTTAAAAAAAAGCGACCCGCGGAAAGTGAACCACGTTAGAGCGAGGAACATTGTGTTGTGACTGTATTGTGAACACGAACCGAACCAGTTTAGAGAAAGCGCAAATGTTCCAACTTTGGTTCCCAATCGAGTCGAGTCCGGTTCGAATTTTGTTGTGAATGCAGCCTAACAATGCTTTTTAGATAAAAGTTTGAGCACACCTAGTCTAAGCCTTTTTAAACATATTCATCCATACATTTGTCGTTTGTTAATGCTGAATTAACGCTTACTGAGATTTAGTTATGAATTGTAACCTGCCACACACCAGATCTGAACAGTCTCTTTCAGTGCTCTCTTGTGTTTTTCCACTCTTCTGTAGATCGTCTCCTTTTACTCTTTTACGCAAACACGACTCTGTTTTATTAAGACTATTGATTAAACTCTGTTATGTCCGGACGTCAGGGCGTGATGCTGGTCCACGGAGCCAAGATCGGATACTTTCAGGGAGACATCCGGCTTCTGATGGACGACCTCGCCACTTTAAAACCCACGGTGTTTCCTGTGGTTCCTCGACTGCTCAACAGAATGTATGACAAGGTACAAGTCTGTCATGTTTTATTAAGAGTTCTATGATATATATTGACCTAAAATGGCTTAGAATTTAAAAAGGTTGATCGACTTTCTGTTCAAAACTGTAAAACTATCAAGCCCCGCCTCTGTGTAATAGTTTTATGTAAAGTCTGCTGTTTTCTCGTAGATCTTTGGTCAGGCGAACTCCGGCCTGAAGCGGTGGGTTTGGGGTTTGCGTACCGGAGGAAAGAGGCGGAGCTTCAGAGGGGCATCATGAGGAACGACAGCATCTGGACCGACTCATCTTCAGGAAAGTTCAGGTAAAAAACAGACGAGTTTTAAACATTTACTGCAGCTCAGATCTGTCTAGCAGCAAACCAGTTTTTGTCATGTCTTGTTCACAAATGTGTTTACAAGATATGAAAATGTGTGTTAGTGAGGACTTCTTTAATAAAGGAATCCATCTATAGAGTTCCTGCTGCTGACGTCACGCTATCCCAGCATGCAACGCGTATTCTCAAACAAAATGATCAAATCGGAGTTTTACAGAATATGGATTATTTTTTGAACTTATACATGATCAAAAACAGAAGAAAGTCAGGCCAATAATTTCTGGTTAATAATTTAACTATCGTCTCAAAACAATTCAAAATTTTGTGTTTTTTCCCATTTAGTTTCTGTCGGTAAAGCCTCATTAGACGGAGCACGTTTTCACTTTAGTCTCAAGATCAGAATGTTTAAGTGGTCCGTATGAGTAAACAAAATATCAAATATATTTCACACAAACATCATCAGGGAAGCATTTTAATGTAAGATGAAGGTGAAAGGTGAATCAGATGTCGATAATGGCAGATCCAGAGTGTGGTTTATACTATCTAAACTTATGAAAAGCAAAGTCGGGCCACAACACGTTCGCTAACGTTTTTTTGCGTTGTGTGTTAGACGTACGGATATTTATGGCCTAATTTAATGCCACAGATGCTAAATTCAGGCTTCTTCCCATTACATTCAATGGTAGCGTCACTGCTGTAATGACGGTTTCCTTTCTCTTACATTTTTGTTGTATTGTTGTGACTGTGGGCTCTATAAACATAAGCTGAGTAGATCTTTCACTTTCACAGTCTCACAGGTGTGGCAGATCAAGTTGCTGTTTGACAGCATAAACACTGGCTGTGCCTACTATGGCCACAATGAAAGGACACTCTGAAATGTCCACCAGAACTGTTGTCTGCAGAGAATGTTTATCCCTCTAACTGTCTAACATATATAAAAATAGAAAATAGAGTAAATGATGCAAGGAACTTTCAACTTTGGATGTAATATGTCTGCAATTCTGTGATTCATTTACAAACATTTCACATTGTTCATGTGACATTCCAGACCAATAATACGTCACACAGATGTTTGCAGAACAAATAAATCTTGTTCAAAGTCAGTTTTTGTTGTAAAACAAAAGTGATCGGGTCTAGTCACTAAATGAAATCACCAGATTGAAACAGTTTGTAATTATATTTTAGATATTTCATGACAAAGTTCAGTGTTATGAATCAGAAATCTTGTTCACCGTCTAGATTCATGACAAGGTTGCATTCTACAACTTGAACGCAGACTATTGACGTCTGAATATTGTTATCGAGATATGCCCAAAAAATATCGAGTTTTTGTCAATATCGCCCAGCCCTACACCCACTTATTCTTTCAGCGCACTTCCAGTTAAAAAACACTTCTCATTCCGATGCCTTTTCAGAGGGCCGTCCCATTTTTATTTCTTCAACATCGGAAAAAGACAAACTATGAAGGACCTGGAAATGTTAAAGATAAAAAACACATTGTGTCTCTTATTTAGGGTCAAAGCAGCCTCTTGAATGAATCAGAATTTCCACTCTAAACTTTTGTATTGGCTTCTTCTTTGTGTAATTTTAGGTTCATAAAACACATTTTATCTTAATTACCTTCAGCTTTTGCAGAGGAATTGTCAAAACCCCAAATATGCCAAATCCAGTGTCATTCTGTAAACACCAGCTTTCCCGATCCTTATATTTACCCAAAAACATTTTAGGATGAAATTAGATTCTGTTTTTCTTTTGTTTGGAGAAAGTTCTCACTCAGAGTCTCAGAAGATAAAATTACAGAGTTTCAGCTTCACAAAGACTCCAGGTTGTGTCTAAAGAATCAGAAACTGTTTTAGTTTGAATTTTAGAGGATTTTAGTCAGACGTGTGAAGGGAAATAAGGCCAGAATGAAAAGTTACATTGTCTCTTTTTGAGATCAGATTGCAAAACTAAAAAAAAAAACACATTACTATTATAAAAATGTTGTTAATTCTTTTACAGTTAGACAGTAAATTGCTGCATTTCTACTGGTTTCTCTAATATTTGGCTTATTTCTGGTGTGACTGGAGTTCTTATTAAAAGTGTGTCAGATGTGATTGTGCTGTGTTGTGCTGCCCTCTACAGGCCAGTATGGGTGGCTGCGTGCGCCTCATGTTGATCGGAGCTGCTCCAGTTTCTCCCACAGTCCTGACGTTCATCAGAGCCGCCATGGGCTGCCAGGTAACACTCAGCAGAATAAAATAAGATCATTGAATGTTTAATAACTGATGTGTGTTGTTGGTCTGTGCAGTTTTACGAGGGATACGGACAGACGGAGTGCACAGCCGGCTGCACACTGACCATGCCTGGAGACTGGACTGCAGGTATTTAACAATTTAAATTGACCTTAGAAATCTATTTTGAAACAACATCTTATATAAAATCTGCTTTTTGAGTTTGTCACCATGTTATGACAGTGTTTCTCATCATTAGTTTACTCACAGTTGTGTTTGGATTGATTCATGAGTGTTTGAGTAATCTTGTATTGCCCTGCAACTGATGCTCCAGTGCTCAGAAAAGCCCTGTTTTCACTTACCACCTATCCTCCTTACCACCTGTGTTTACATCCATCCATCCATTTTCTTCCACTTCATCTGGAGTTGTGTCGCGGGGCAGCAGTCTGAGCTGGGAGGCCCAGACTTCCCTGTCCACACACGCATCCTCCAGCTTTTCGGGGGGAATCCCAAGGCGTCCCCAGGCCAGTCGAAAGACATAGTCCCTCCAGCATGTCTTGGCTTTTCCCCGCGGTCTCCTACCGGTGGGCCACGCCCAAAACACCTCACCAGGGAGGCGTCCAGGAGACATCTGAAACAGATGCCCAAGCCACTCGAGCTGGCGCCTCTTAAGGTGGAGGAGCAGGGGCTCTTCTCAGAGTTCCTCCCGTGTGACTGAGCTTCTCACTCTATCTCTAAGGGAGCGCTCAACCACTCTGCGGAGGAAACTCATTTCGACCTCTTGTATTCGTGATCTTGTCCTGTCGGTCATTACCCAAAGCTCATGACCATAGATGAGGGTTGGAGCGTAGATTGATTGATAAATCAAGAGCTTTTTTTCTTAATAAAACTTTGAGCAAAGTTAACTAATGATGAGAGAAGGCAGTTAAAACAAGAATAAAACTAAAAAAAAAAAATAAAAAAAAAAACTTAAAAAAATATATTTTTTGCCCATTATAGGGACTGTACCTGATTTTTGCATCCTAAAAATGTAAACAAACAGAAATAATTAATTTGAACCTTTTCCTTCAGGCTACATGATTTCTTTACGTAGCTAATGCATTCTGAGCTTCAGAATTGTTCATCATGATGAGTTTTAATGTTTTTCACAGCTTTTAGCAGCGAGGTGAGTCACTATGCTAACAACAGTTAGCCACAATGCTAAAAACAAAAACAGAAAAAGCTGCACACAAATGGGATTTTATTAGACATAGACAGGACTTTGGGGACTAATTTCCACCTGATTAGATACATTAACAATGCATCAGTGCTAAGGGGAAATTGCTTTTAAGTTATCTTGTTGCAAAAAATCGATTACAGTCCCTTTAAGTCTTCTATAAAACTAACTTCTGTCCAGTCGTAAATACAACACATTTAAATATGCTGCTTGTTTAAAGTTTGAATTTTAGACAATATTAGTCAGACGTTTTAAGGGAAATAGTCCAGGTCACATTCAACGTGGTGTAAGAATTGAGCAAAGACGACCTCAGGGAAACACTGCAACTGTATACTAACATTATGGTTTCCACCTTTGATGTTTGCCAATTGCATCCATTCAAATTGTTTTGTGATTAATCTGGCAAAACAAATGTACATATTTAATTATTTTAACAGCTTTATTCCTTGTGCACAGGTCACGTCGGTGCTCCTCTTCCCTGTAACGCTATAAAACTCGTCGACGTCCCTGAGATGAACTATCTGGCGGCAAACGGAGAAGGAGAGGTACAGATAAATATTCAGCATTTCACTCTGTGCCGTGTGTAATATATCTAAGCAGCTCTTTTCTGTTATGTTTTAGGTTTGTGTGAAAGGTGCTAATGTGTTTAAAGGATACCTGAAGGATCCAGAGAAAACCAAAGAGACGATCGATAAAGACGGCTGGGTTCACACCGGAGACATCGGGAAATGGCTTCCGGTAAAACACATATTATTTCTGACCTCTGCAACCTGTATTTTTACTACTCACCTGCAGTGTCTCGTCTTAATCTGAGAACATCTTTAGTTTCACTCTTTGTAAATCCTACATAATTAAAAAAAACAACTTGTATGTATGTTTCAGAACGGCACATTGAAGATCGTCGACAGGAAGAAGCACATATTTAAGCTGGCTCAGGGAGAATACATCGCTCCAGAGAAAATCGAAAATGTTTATGTTCGCAGTGACGCTTTGGCCCAAGTGTTCGTCCACGGAGACAGTTTACAGGTACGACAATTATTTAAACCCTTTACTTCACTACAATGGCCTTTGAGCAATCTGTAATACTTTGTTCTTGTTATCTATGGCAAGGATATTGATCGAACTATAATTTGGTCTTGTGTTTCAGGCCTGTTTAGTGGCTGTAGTGGTTCCAGACCCGGACTTTCTCTGTAACTGGTCCAAAAGGACGCTGGGACTCAACGGGAGCTACCTGGACTTATGCAGCAGAAAGGTAAATCCGTCAAACACAATGCTCCTCTAAACAGTCAACACAAATAATCCTTGTCTTCTTCTCCACAGGAAATCAAAGAAGCCATCTTGGAGGACATGGTGCGACTGGGCAAAGAAGGAGGTCTGAAGTCTTTTGAGCAGGTAAAAACGTTCTCACGATAAGAAAAATTACAATAGTCAAGGCGCGAGAAAAGCACTACAATTAAAGCAAGAATAACTGGTGGGATTTGTTTGTCCAGTTTACAAGAACAATCCAAATACACAGATTTTTAACAAAAAGCTTGTTAAAAGAAGACCAAGAAGAAAGAACACTGTCTAAGCTTTCTAGAACAGCAGAGGCGCCGAAGATAACCGTTACAGTTTATTTTGTAATTCTAAAAATGCTAAAAAGAACTGGGCCTACAATTGAACCCTGAGGTACCCCACAAATCAATGGAACAGTTTTAGACTAATGAGAGCCAAGGTGAACTTGACACTTTTTTTAATTTTCAGACAAATAAAAAGTTAGGACCAAAAAAATATTTATTTGGTGGCGCAGACTGACATATTTTGATGTTATTTTAACAAAAATGAAAAGTGTGCACACAGGCTCTTTGTGCATCTGTCAGGGTTTCTGCAGTTCATTAAAAAGCATTAAGTCATTAAAGGAGACCTACTGTGTTTTGTCCACTCATTAAGTACTTTAGTATAACATTGATCAGTCACACAAAATTGATTTTCCTCGTCAAACACCACTAAGACCAAAGAGATCATTATTGACCCGAGGAAGAAGTATGTGCAGCATAAACCCATCTACTCAGGCGCAGCAGAAGCAGAGAGAGAAACAACATTCAAATTCCTCAAGATCTACATCAGTGAAGATCTTACCTGGTCAGAAAACTCAAGCTGAAGAAAATTGGCATGAAAAACAAAACTTTGAGCAACTTTGGAGTCCAATGGAGAGTGTTGTGACCAGCTCCATCATTGTGTAGTTTGTAAACTGCACCTTGCAGCAAAGAAATGTGCTCCCAAGATCTGTGGAGCAGCCTTTTCCTCTCTATAAGACATCTATAACAGTCATGTCATCAGCAGGGCTCAGAACATTATTAAAGACCAGAGACAGTCAGAACTCTCCTCTGGGAGGCGTTACAGGAGCTTTAGGTGCTGAACAACGAGACTCATGAACAGAATCTTGAATCAAATTGAAAAACAGCTGGATTTCAGGCTACAAGATACTCTTCTTTCCCCTCTGACCCTCAGAAAACACTGTTCTGACTCTCCCAGTTTTGTTATGTCATAAGGCAATCTCTGAAGCTTTCTGCACTTTTTGTTTGTTTGTCCATAAATCACAATCCGGACTCCAGCATTAGCACATCAGGAAAATTGGTTTGATTTATTGGTGTTTTTGTAATTTTCTCAATTCCTGACATGGAGAATATATGACTTGCTTTATATATGTATTTTTAAGTTCTTGAACATAATTTCAAAGTAAAGATTCTCAGGAACAAGAAACATGCAAATAATATATCATTTTTGCATTTTTTTCTGCTGTATTCGTTAATTTTCTGTATCGTTTTGCTCAGGTGAAGGCGATCCACGTGCACACGGAGCAGTTCACCATCGAAAACGGGCTCCTGACTCCGACCATGAAGGCAAAGAGAAACGAACTACGGCAACACTTCAGGGATCAAATCGACCAGCTGTACGGCCAAATAAACATGTAATAAAAACACAAAAAAGAATGCCAAAACTATAGGAACCAACAAGGGCTTTTTAACACTGAAACAAAGATGGAGAAAAAGTGAAAATGTAAGCTTTTGTCCTTCTATCAACGCCTTAAAACCAATGAATTACAGGCCAAGTACAATTGTGTTTTAACTGGAAAAAACTGAAACCACGTGACCTCAAATATGTGTGTTTTTACTACTTCGTGTGCAAAGGTCCTGTATTATGTTCTGTTCACAGGCTATTTTAAATGTACGTATAATAAATGGCAGTTAGTTGGAAAAATACACAGTTATACACTTAAAATGGAAAAAAAAAACTGATAACAAATGAGTATCTACTTGGGCCGGGTTCGTTTACAGATGTGTAAGTGTCTATCTTAGGTCTTGTCCACACGAAAACAAATAATTTAAAATTCATAAACGTGGATCTGTCTTAGAATTTGTGAGCGTCCACACGAATCAGTAAACCAGCCTGAAGCCGGTGTAATGCCTGTAACTGACCAGAGTGTGGCGCTGCGACACTGACACAGAAAGTCACAAAAACTAGAGGAAGACTTGACACTGAGCTGCTCTGAATGAACAACGTGGATCTAAAAACTGCAAAGAGACAGAGAAAGTAGATTTACGCTTCAGATTCTTTGGAATATTTTGACAAAGCTTCCAAATGGATTTAATGGAATATGCTGTGGGTTGATTTAATGTTTTTATGTCTTTTGTGGTTTATGGTGCAATGAGACGGCAGTTTTTCTCAGTGAATCATATAAAGGTCAGTACATTCTGCTGATGAGACGTAACTCTGGGGCAGTGATGTCATCATGGAAAAAAAGGTTGCAGATACAACGTGACATGCTGGTCCCACTACATGCAGCCACAGTCCGCCTCTGAAAGTTGCTCAAGAAGAGAATGCGTCAAAAACACGGGTTTGTGAAAAAAAAGTCCTAGTTGAAGAACAAATAACTACATCAGGAGCGTTGATGTTTTGCTCCTCTGCTGGGGGGAAAGAGGCTTTAATAACATGTTTTTTGTTTGTGTGTCAGCGACATATTATGTAGTTAACAGTCTGCTGTGTCCAAACCTCAAAGAAAATGTATGTTAAACTATAACTTCTCTTAAGCACTATTCGCACAGCATAATATTTACCAAGGGACGTCTGTAAACTTTAAATTACCCCACGACCTCTGAGTTTTTTACTGGCATTCGCACAGATATATACGATGTCTGTAATTTTTTTATTTTTACAGACTTTCCGGATATGGCGACAGATGATTTATGGCAACAACTATTTACTTCATTCATGAAATGAGCGTTTCTTGTGTTTTCGGTTTGATTTAACGTGAATCGGCTAACGTTAAACTTACCTGAGCTGCGGCAGCAAATGTAGCTCCTCGTCACGTTGTTGAGTCCGTTCATCAGAATCACATCCACAACATCAGAATTCTTACGAAAAACAACCGAAGACTCTCTCTTTTAATCCATTTACGGTGATAATATCCAAACATTCAAACTTTGCGGCGTTCTGTCCAAACTTTTCCCCAAACCTCCATTTTCCTTTTGCCGACCGTTGGTACCCGGTTCACAGACTTTCAATCGTAGTTTGATTAATCTTTAGCTTTTTAATCACAGAATAAACGACAATTTCATTTGAAAATGATCTGTAAATATTAGTAATAATAATTTAGTTCAATTTGAAGGTAAAATAAGCCGCAGAGTCATTATTAATTTATTTATAAACCGTTCACGGCTTGAAAACACAGACATACACATTCGCACGGCTTTAGAATTACATGAGGACAGAAGAGTTTGGAGAATTACAGGAGGTAAAATTCGGGAACTTTACAGACATTTTACAGACATGGGAGTAGAAATTCAGACGACATCCGGAATTATTACATTTTACATGAGGTCCAGGGGTAAATATAAGGCCATGTGAATAGGACTATATCTGATCAAAATAAAGTCCGTGCGGAGTGATTTTACTTTGTAAATCCGGGCATAGTTCACTTTCTTTTTCCCGTTTGGTGCATTCTGGAGCTTGACCTGATCGGACTCGGGCGAAGAAGAAAATAGCCTTGATCCGTATTTTGGTCGAACAGCAGAGGCTGAGAGTCGTTCCACATCCGACGCATCCTTTCTGCAGGAATCCGCCTCATGGATTCCCGCAGAAAGGATGCGCAGGATGTGGAACGAGCGGAACAGAGCGGAGCTGCATGTAGTGGGATCAGCGTATGACTGTGGAGATGGAGTTTTGAAATCTTTTTACTCTGGGACCTGATTTCAGAAATGTTCGTTTTCAGTGTCGTAAAACTCCTGCTTCGTGTGGACGATGTGTGGTTTAAGTAAAATCTTTGTTGTGAGATGCCTGAGCTTGGCTTCGTGTGGACAAGGCCTTACGGTAATTACAAAATCTATTGCAAAAGTAATTTGTGACAAATTAGACTGAATTCATGAATTGACACTTTCTTTGTCAAATTTGCGATTAATTAGTTATTTTATTGAACACTTCCCGGCCCTAGTTTGCATACACGTTTCAGTATATTATTTTGACAAAACTAGGATTTAAAACCAGTCAGTTATTTCAGCCCTGTTTTTTATGTATACAGTGCAACACAGCCTTAGCTTTAAAGTTTTGATACTCTTGTTAAGTTTATTTGTTTTATTTCCAGCAAATTACATCACAAAAAGCAAAAAATGCCTGAAATTTAATTGAGCATAATACAGGATCTTATAGAAAGGGAACATGATGTGAAGGAAACAATAAGTGTTTTAATCCCAATGAAGCAGCACTTGTTAATGGAGCTCAACAGTGACAGACACCACTTTGTTCTGGAAGTACATTTCCCATAAACTTTTTTTCCTCCATTGACTCAAAATAACACATCAAATGACTTTTAATTTACAGATTTACTATTTGGAATTTTATTTTTTGAAATTTCCAAAAAGTCTGTGGGGAAAAGGACAGGGAAAAGCATTATCTACGTAGTTTTACTCTGTATTTGTGAAGTCTTGGTTTGAATAAGCTTTAGTTTGTAGCTGCGTTTGTTGCTAGTCGACAGTGGAATGAGCCATAATGAAGAAACTATTAGTCGTGTCTTTTAAACCTCAGTCAAATCTAACTTTTAAGACACAGAGAGGATGTTTATTGTTCTAAATATTCTCTCAAAAGTGATTCGTGTTTACAAATTCTCAGCGAAGCTCAGTCGGTATGCCATTCAAGCACAGGGAATAAAGAACGTATTTATTTTTAACAGGCGATACGATGAGATTAATTAAATGAAATTATTTTAATGAACACACGAGTACTAATGTACGCCAAAATGAGATGAAATTGTTTGTGGTTTTACCGTGATGTAGTCGATAATTTGACTGTGTTTTGATTGTTGTTCTGATTTTGTTTTGTAAAAAATAAAATAAATTGTTTGCTGAATGTTGTTTTTGTGTATTTTTTTTTTAATTATTGTCAACACATTTTATTTTGAGTAATAGTTTATCGTGACTTGAAAATCGTACCATCATTATTGGAAATGAAAAAAAAAAAAATAAAAAAAATAATAATAATAATAAACAAAATAAAACGCCAAAAATATTATTAAATACAACCTAAATTAATTACATAAAATGCAACAAATTAATAAAGAAATAAAACTTTCCGTTACGGACAGACGCTATAATCCGTCTCTATGGCAACGCCGCTACGTCGGTCTTACGTGCTGTTGGGGGACAGACGGTCACATGACCTCTGAATCAAACCTCCGCTGCTGCTTTCTCCGCTGCTTTCCGCCTTTCGCCGCCGACCTGTGCAGCCCTTCCTCGGCCGACATGAGTCCACAACCCCGGGAGATATGAGCACGACCCCCCGAGGCCACGGACCTGCCAAACCAACATAATCCCGGGGAAGGACTGAAAAAGACCGGATTCTCAGCACCGAGGTAAGGTTCGGTCACGTCCGCCTTGAGCATTTTAGCATTGGGTTAGCATGACAACTGGCAAAGATTTATGACAGAAACGTACTCAAAAACATCTTAACCGAATTTTAAGCTGTCATTTGTTATTTTTCCATCTGATATTCGTGGTAAGTATTAATTTGAGTTGTATTAGCAGTGTAAGTGCGATGCTAGCCGTAGTTTGTGATCTGCAGGTGTTTTTGACTGCGTGTTGTGCAATTTCACTGTAAACAAATAGAAATCTTACATTAAACAACAAATAATTATGCATTAAATGATCTTTTATGAATTAGCCGTAGATTCTGGTACTATTTGTACACGCTGCAAACGCAAAGCTTACTTTACTGAGCATAAATAAGTGACATTTCTGTAATTAAGCAGAATTATGTCGTACAATGCCGTTTTTGTTTTGTAGTTTTGTTAGAATAATGTCATTCACAAAGCACAAAGTTTCTATTTTAACACACTAAGCTATTCTCAGAGGTTCTCTTCAAATAACTAGTGTATAATTAGTTTTAAGCCAATCCAATGATGTCTTCCTGGTTAGTTCACGCTTCAGCTGTGCAGTTTTTCCACTTTTATATTTGCACATAACGCGTTAAATAACCACTTTCTGGGTCAAAGATTGCATGACAAGATAAGATAAGGTTATAAGTTAGCATGGCCTGTCACTTTGTATTAGGAAACATTGGCGTAGCATTTAAAACCTCGGAGATTAGTGCACTGTACCGCTTTTAACATTGTAAACATTGTCAGACTTAGTTTGCCTGGAGGTGAGAAGTCTGCCGTTTGATTTCTCACTAAAGTAAAAATGTAAATTCTACTCCTGCAGGGCACTTGTTACGTAAACAAACTGCACAGTGATTTTAGCATCAAGCCACACCTTACACATTATATTTACAGCTTGTGTATCAAATAATCCTAAATTTTAATATTGGCAAAAGATTGTATCCCAAAAACACTATTCAGAATTAGAAGATGATTTTTGCAATGTAATAAGAAGAATATATTGTCTTATTTCTTATTATATTTTAGGGCAGTCGCTAATATATTGCGTCAATGTTTCCCATTGATTTTAGGGAGACTATTGAATCCCATTACAATTTTGAAGTCTTATTAACATCTGCAACCTTTTCTCACCCTTTATTCACTTGGTAGTTTTTTTAGACCAGTATAGTTACTATTAAAATGCATTAAAATTAGGGCTGCACCTTGCGATAATTTTGGTAATCGATTAGTTCGACAAATCGAATAGTTTAAAACACAAAAGTCACGTGACGACAAGATTATTACACATTTTGATCCACACAGAGCATCGTGTTGTCGCTCGAGGATGTTTTCGATGTGTGGCCTATATTTACAAAAATAGCTTTTTATCTACACAGAGGAGAAAAAGCCTAAAATAAAATTAGACCATGACTTTGTAGCTGACTGAATAAAGATTTTTACTGCCTTAAAATAAGATTGGCCAATCAAACAATCATAAAAATGTATTGTTTTGCTAAATATAGAGAAGGACAAGCATTTTCTCATTTAAAATAGCAAAATTTTTCAGAATCACTCAACATTTACTCAAGTCAAATTTGTTTTTACTAGAAACCTTGACTTATTTAAGATTGTGTTTTTTTCTTGTAAAATCGGTAAATTTACACATCTTCAATGTCTTTGCTGCCCAGTTTGTTTGGGAAACTTTACAGACTAAATTAATCGATTACTAAATTAGTTGACAGTTAATTCAATAATTGATTAGTTGTGATTAATTGGTTGTACTGAGCAAAAGACAATTATAAACCTCTTCAAAGCAGACAAATTGTGAGAAAAGAAGTGAAAGGTTTAGTGAATTATCATTAGAGCTGCAGTCGACCAGAGACGTTACAAAAATCCTGTCCCATCGACTGATTAATCGACTAAAAAGGGGTGTGGCCATAATGCTCTGAAGCTTTTGAGTCGACCACGAAGTTGCTGAGACTCTGTGGTTTGAACTGTCACTGTGCTCAAAAGACTAGAATTGTTTTGTTCATTTTGCACAATTTTCTACAGAAAATGAACATGACTGTGTATTAATAACATGCAGGTTAGATCAATGATTTAATCCCAACATTTTCAGCTAATTCACCACTTTTTGTTGCGGTTATATATTCATTCATTCATTCATTTTCTACCGCTTAATCCCGTTAGGGGTCGCGGGTGACTGGAGCCTATCCCAGTGACTTTGGGCCTTAGGCGGGGAACACCCTGGACAGTGGCCAACTTGTCGCAGAGTTAGACAGACAACCATTCACTCTCTCATTCACTCACAGGGAAATTTACAGTGATGCCCAATTAACCTAAACATACATGTTTTTGGAGGTGGAGGAAACCGGAGTACCCGGAGAAAACCCACGGTGACACAGAGAGAACATGCAAACTCCAACTCCAGAGAGATCGTGTGATGTTGATATGGTCCGACCCGGGAGTCGAACCCACGACCTCTTTGTTGGGAAGCCAGAGCTCTAACCACTCTGCTACCGTGCACCCCGCGGTTATATATACACTGGAAAATACAAACTTGTAATGCTAACATGTTAAAACAGGAGTTAAATAAGTAGCATCTATCATGATCTATGAGAATATTTTTCATGACGATTTGCCAGTAGAACAATAGCTCTTATATACAGAAGTATTTTTGTGTATTTTTCATATTTTATGCTTATTCCATTTGCAGTTTTATTTCAAGACACTCAAAATACACTCAAACCTTTTAAATGTCAGAGATGGCTAAGGTACTGAAGTTCACTACTCAAGTAAAAGTTCAATTACTTTTGTAGAAGTCGAAGTCCTGCTGTATAAAAGTATACTTAAGTACAAAAAGTAAAGACTACAATCACACTGCCAAAAGCTATAATCTAGTCTCTGTTAAAACTACTATTACTACAAATTTTGCCGCTTATTTTGCTTGTTTCAAGACATTTCTGATTCTTTTCAAGAGATTTGACTCAAATTTGTAAAAATTTTGTAATACTCAAGTAAAGTACAGATACTCAAGAAAACTACCTGAGTAGGGCAGAGCAGGGTTGGTTGTCACAGTCACTGTATCTCAGCTTGTGATTGGTGCAATTGAAAAAAGTCAGAATAAAATGTGAATTAAATGAACGAAAATTCACTCACTAAAACATTTTGTAAACATTTGTACAAGATTGTGAAAAAAAACTTATAGCAAAAAGTACATTTTCAGATGTTGAGAAAAAAATGTTCTGTTTTTTTCAAAAATTATGTTGAAAACTTGACTTTGCAAAGAGGAGGGTCATAGTGAGAGATGCAGATCCAGATGCAGATGCGGATCCGTCTGGGTCCGGTCGTCACTCACACTGCCTCCAGAATACACATGCGTATGTACGGACTCTGCTGGCCTCGCGAGACCACGAGTTCACGGGGATTCACGCTCAACTTGGGAGTTTCGGGGAGTTTACGTGATCTCTGGCACATGGATATGTAAACAAGGAACACTTGCGCCGTGTTTTGGGCTTGTTTCACGTCACTTCATTTTCTGTTGGATTTTTCTCCGCACAGTGAGTAAGTACAGGACATTTATTTACATCCTGTGTGTTCAATAGTCGCGTATATATGTCGAGCATTTGCTGTATTTGTTGTAGTAGCAGAAACGTAATGTTTTACTTTGAAAACCACCGGATTCACTTCACCCGCGAGCGCTTGGTTTCCTGTTTGTCGTGTCTTGTTTTCACAACTTCACCAAAAAGGCTCCGGAGCGCTCCGGCAGTCCGGAAAAAGTTCCTTCCAACGGAAACGATCCGGACGTACGGAGCACATCCGCACGGATCTCCGGACCGGACGCATCGCAGTGTGAGCCACTCTCATTACTTTTCAAGAATTGGAAAGCCTCCGCAGTCCGGTCCGCAGTCCGGTACGGAGTTAGTGTGAGCCAGGGGTTAGGACTGTTTTTTTCTGAGCTGGTTTAAAAATGTAGAAGAAATCTGAGGTGAGAGTAAAACAGTCCAGTCGGGGTTGGTTGTCACACTTTTACAAAAGCCAGATTTTCTCAAAAATATTGTATTTTAAATATTCCAATTCAATGCAGGAAATGAGTGTAAAGTTTCAACTAAAAATAAATCTAATTATTGTCATGGAGATTGTTCTGTTCAAAAGTTATTAATCACTAAATCACATTAAAAATAGTTTTACATTATCATTAGAATCTTGACAAAATGCATTGTTTAAATTTCCAGTCGCCTTTTTCTTGTAATTTAACGTCTCCTGATTCAGAAAATGTAAAACAGTCTTGAATCAAAATGAAATCCAACAAAAGAAATCAAACCAAAGACAAGACACATTTGTCTCCCATTGACAGAACATTGTGACAACCAACCCAGACTTGGGGTTGGTTGTCACAGCTGAACAATTCACATTAAATGATCAATAACTTTGATCAGAATAAGACAGAGAACAGCAGCTGGATTCATTAGTTACACAATACTTTGAACTTTTCTCTGTTGTTAAAATGGTTCATGTAAAATTTGCTGTTTTGAGAAAATCAAAGTAAAAAATGTGACAACCAACCCGCTCTCCCTACAGTACTAAATACTTAGTTTAACACCTCTGTTAAATGCTGCTTATTTCAGACACACAGTCACTTGTTATCTAAGTTAAGATGATCATGTTTTCCAGTGAATCGTCTAAATAAAGGAATTAGCTGAGTAATAAAAATGTTAGTCGACTATGAATCAACTAAATGACTAAAAGACACTAATAATCATGTTCACTAACTATTCTTTCTGCTCTTTCATGATTCATTTTAACATCTCTTTCACATTTGTCTGATGATTAAACCCACAGTTCCTTTTACCTGTCTGTTTTCTCATGACTCGGGCCATAAAAGCAGCTGCAGAAGAAGCCGCTTCCACTTTCAGCGTCGACCGCGAAGCTGCTGAGTCGTGCTAAAGCGTCGACGCTGTGGTTTGAACTGTCACTGTGTGTGGGTCACGTGCTGCTGTTGGCGACTGCTTCTTGAATCTGCTGCAGTCGACAGTCGGACAGTTTCAGAGATGAATCGCTGTCGGTAGTTTTAGGAGCGGTGGCACTTAGCAAAGAGCAAAGGGCTGCAGTTGACGAGGTAATGTGAGATTATCTGTGAGGTTTTCTTTTAAAAGCTGCTAATCTTGTAGTTTAGACTCATACAAACAGTTCAAGTCTTAAATGTTAATGATACACTTTGAGCCGGATCTCTGCCAAGCATAGTCCAAAATATGTTCTGTTATTTATTATTTAAAGGGAAGTTGCAATTTTACAATCCACTTTTCTGAGTTTGTAGCTACTGTATGTCATAATGGAGTCTCTTGTTGTTAGTTTACTCACAGTTGTATTTGGATTTATTCATGCATGTTTGAGTAATCTTGTAATATACTGCAGCTGATGCTTGGGTGTTCAGAAAAGCCATGTTTTCACGTACCACCTATCTTTGTCAAAGTTCAGATTCTGATTAAAATGTGTAGGAAAAACTCTGAATACAGACCGACTTCTACACGTTTTTTTCTCTTAATACACTGTATGTATTTTGGCTTGTGCGACTTCCACTCCAGAGCGAGTTGTAGTACGGTTAATATGGTAATCATGAAAGCTCGTTTTGCATTTGTAGCCGACTTTTGATAACAGCCAGGTTGATAAAGCTAATACACTTACAGCAGGTGTTGCATTCATTGTGAGGCTTATATAAGGCTTTACATTTTTGCAGCTCCAGATAGATTTAGTTTTTTTTTTTTTTTTTTTAGTCCAATATGGCTCTTTGAATATTAAAGGTGGCCAACCCCTGATATAGACCATTTTCTGCCAAGAAAAGTAAGTTAAAAGTTACTAAACGTGGACCAGAGTCAGGACTAAACGTGAACCAGAGTCAGGACTAAACGTGGAACCAGAGTGAGGACTAAACGTGGACCAGAGTGAGGACTAAACGTGGACCAGAGTGAGGACTAAACGTGGACCAGAGTCAGGACTAAACGTGGACCAGAGTCAGAACTAAACGTGGACCAGAGTCAGGACTAAACGTGGACCAGAGTCAGGACTAAACGCGGACCAGAGTCAGGACTAAACGCGGACCAGAGTCATTACTAAACGTGGACTAGAGTCAGGACTAAACGTGGAGCAGAGTCAGGACTAAACGTGGAGCAGAGTCATTACTAAACGTGGACTAGAGTCAGGACTAAACGTGGACCAGAGTCAGGACTAAACGTGGACCAGAGTCAGGACTAAACGTGGACCAGAGTCAAGACTAAACGTGGACCAGAGTCGGGACCAATTGTGGACTAGAGTCGGGACCAAACGTGGACCAGAGTCGGGACTAAACGTGGACCAGAGTGAGGACTAAACGTGGACCAGAGTCAGGACTAAACGTGGACCAGAGTCAGGACTAAACGTGGACCAGAGTCAGGACTAAACGTGGACCAGAGTCAGGACTAAACGTGGACCAGAGTCAGGACTAAACACGTACCAGAGTCAGGACTAAACACGTACCAGAGTCAGGACTAAACGTGGACCAGAGTCAGGACTAAACACGTACCAGAGTCAGGACTAAACACGGACCAGAGTCAGGTGTCGCATTTGAGTTAGAAGCTGAGTCGTCCCTTCACAGTCGTCTCTGATGCTGATGTTTGTTTGTTTGTTTGTTTGTTTGTTTGTTTGTTTGTTTGTTTGTTGCAGCGGTGACGTGTCCATGTCTCTGTCTCCGTCTCGGCTCTGAAACCACAAAGGCTCCACGATGATGGCCTCCAGCGACGTCGACCGCAACGACGGTGAGTCCGACATCAACTACACAAACTACAGAACTGACACAAGGCACAACACTTTTAATCACCACTAATCATCAGAACTGTTCACTTATTTAATGATCCAACAGTCTTTAAATAGTCTATCTTTAGGAACATTTGCAAAGGCTGAGAAATGAGCTCATACAACTAAGATTTAGCAGAAAATAGTAGTTTGTTTCAGGGTTTTAAAGGTCTAAGAAATCTTTAAATAGAAAAGTTTGAATTTAGGGCCTTGAGAAGTCTTACATTTGCCTTTGTAAGTCTTAAAAATGTTTGCACAGGTCTTAAGTTTGTTATTGAAGACATTTTTAATAGACTCCTTGATATATTTCACTCTGCTGCAGCTTTACCTGTTGATAGTTTTTCAATATTAAACAATTGTTGTGTTTCTTTTACTGTTATTTGGTTGATGGAACAGACAGAATGCTCGGTTGCTGTAGAAATTACCTTCGTTTTTGTTAATTCATTTGATTTTTCATGATTGTAGCAGAATATAAAGTTATATATCAAAGAGTTGTCTGGAAAAGAAGCAGTGTTGTGAAATAATATAGTTCACGACTCTGTTGGTCTTAAAAAGTCTTGCATTTGTCCTCTCGATTCTGCAGAAACCCTGATTACTTCTGTTTTGTAGACAATAATAGTCTTTAAGGTTGTCAAGAAGAAAGCTTGACTTGAATAAACAAGTCTATTTAAAGCTAGCTTTTATTATTACTATTCAAATATTAAATAATGCGTAACAGGACAATGATCCGACTTCAGACACTGGAGGATTATAATTTAATCCACAGACAGTGACTCACTAAAGCAGCTTTCACTTCTGATGAGTGTGGGTCAGTAGGCTTCAAAACAAACAACTTTGACCATGTGGACCTAACCTGGCTCACTCCACATGGATCTGTGTTGAACTACAATTTGAATTCTTCCACAGTATCTGGAACTTGCTGAAAGCGTTTGAGAAAAGGTGGGATGTTTAGTGAAATACTTCGAGCTGACTGGGCTTTAGAAACGTGGCTTCAGGTGCTTTAAATCCTTTGTTGTCGCTGTGACTTTTGAGAATCCGGCGCTGGTCTAAACCCACACTCACACGCCTGCTGGTTAAACTCATGTCCCTTTGTCTCCTGAACATTGCGTCTCGGTCTCACTGATGCTAAAGTTTTCACAAAGCGGTGTTTCTTCTTCCTCTCACCTGACTGTTCGTGCTGCAGTCAGAGAGGCATTTGTAAACACAGTGTGAGGACGCTCTGGATATTTGTGGCAGAGATCCTCGGGGCTCGAACATGTGGCTGGTACTTGGAAATTTGGATTCATCAATCATCTCCCTCCCTCAGAGCTTTTGAAAACGGTTTGTTTCAGATCTCGCAAATGTGTGAAATCAAAGGCAGTGATGTTTTGTTGGGGAGTTTAATGTTGTGATTATTGCCAGAAAATATATTGTGATTTACCAAGTAGGGCTGGGCGATATGGCAAAAAATAGAGACATATCATAATTTTGATTTATCACAATTCTTGTAGTCTATTGTCTTATTGCCTTTGAGGCAGGGGTGTCGGACTGGGGGGGTAAATGGTGCTAGTTTCCCCGGGGCCCAGGGCAGAAAAAGGCCCTCAAAAGCATGTCATTTTGCTTGTGAGATAAATTGTTCTTCTAAACGCAATTTTTTGCAACATCAGAGAGCTCCATTTCTCCAATAAAATGTAGCAAATGGACTTTGAGCAAATTACAAACAAATATAAAAGCTAGAGAGACTGTAATATTGTAAGCAGTTTACAGATTTTAGTAAACAGACTGCCAGGATTTGAAAAAAATATCAGTTCAACAAATGTGCAAATTCACATGGTTTTCTGTCAAATATTGTCAATATATCACAACTTGTCAATCCAGCAACTTACAGTCACATAGATTTTCTAAGTAAAGTTTATGCCTTAAAGGGGCACTGTGTAAGATTGAGAGGAATTTTAATTATCACTTATAGTCCACAAACATTTAAATCATATTTATTCTTTACAACATGAATACTTAAGAGAGCACTGTTAACCAATCCACATCAATTGTGATTCATTTACACTTATTGAAATGTTTTATTACGGGCCGGAATGTGAATATTGACGTTAGATGTCAGCAGGGTAATTAGGCAAAATGCACTGGAAATGCTCCCCCTGGTGTTCAAAAGTGGACATTACTTGGATCATTTTATTTATTTATTTATTTATTTTTACACTGTGCCCTTTAAGCTAAAATGTTCAGAACACATTCTGTTTTATCCTCATCTTTATGTGGTGAATGCACCAATAGTTTGTCACACAAAAAAAGCACATACGTGCCTTGTTTGTAGTCAGTTATAGAAATCTTCAATTTCATCTGCTGCAAAAACACTTGGAAACTATGTGTGGAATATATAAACTAAATAAACAAATATACAGAAGGAATCAAAAACCCAAATAAGAGGACTAGATATTTAAAACACAAGATTATGTATTAGGAGCCCATGTACCTGGGCCAGAATTCGGTGCTACGCCCCTGCTTTGAGGTAAATACAATCATCTGCTTTTTCTGAAAGTTCCTATTTAACTGTGATTGGTTAAATCCAGCTGTCACTCACTCAGCGCAGAACAAAGACTGACCAGTGTGGACAGATTTTCAGAAAAAACTCGACGAAGCCTTTAAAAAAATCCAAGTAGAGATCAACCGATATGGGGTTTTTCTTCTTTTATCCATTTGTCAGCCGATGCCGATATTATTGGCGATTTTCTAAGTCGGTTTCTGGGGCCGATTTTCTTATTTTAGTTTTGAGAAGACATAGGTGAGATGAGATAGTCTATCCAAAAAAAAAGTTCAATCTAAACTATTATTTTGTCTCATTGTTTAATGAATACAACATGTTTATGCACATTATAGAACATTTTAAAGAGTAATTCAAGTAAATGCTCTTTTTCAAACACAGCAAAATGGAGATTTATAGAACAACCCGGATCATTTCTCTCCAAACTATAACTTGAGCTCAGCTGATCACTGTGAGAGCAGCTCTATTGTGCAGACAACTGTTCAAACAACTGTCGGATGAAATATCGGCCTAAATAAGGCCGATGTGACTGATAAACAAAAAAAAATCTAAATATTGGTCCCAAAATATCGGCTGGCTGATATCGGCCTATCTCTAATCCAAGACAAGCGACCTCAGCTCATAAATATATCAAATAATTGATTAAAGGGACTCGATTTTTTTTGCAACAAAATAACTTAAAAGCAATTTCCCCCTAGCACTGATGCCTTGTTAATGTATCTATTCAGGTGGAAATTAGTCCCAAAGTCCTGTCTATGTCTAATAAAATCCCGTTTGTGTGCAGCTTTGTCTGTTTTTGTTTTTAGCATTGTGGCTAACTGTTGTTAGCATAGTGACTCACCTCGCTGTTAAAAGCTGTGAAAAAACATTAAAACTCATCATGATGAACAATTCTGAAGCTCAGAATGCATTAGCTACGTGAGGAAATCATGTAGCCTGAAGGAAAAAGGTTAAAATTAATTATTTCTATTTGTTTACATTTTTAGGATGCAAAAATCAGGTACAGTCCCTTTAATTAGAACATTGTGTGAAAATACAATTTTGGCATTTCTAGCACTAAAATCTGTTTCATTCATAAATAGATATATTTTTGTAAATGAAACCTGAAAATTTGCTCAAATTCACCTGGAACTTGACTTAAAACTGCAGCACAAAATACTTTTAAACAGACATCTTAGTTCATTATAAAGAAACAAACTTGACAACTCTGAGGCTGAAAGAAGTAGGTTGGAAGTAATTGTATTTTAACAAACTCACGATTTGATGATTTCACCACAAAAGATTATCGCAACAGTGAGCTCACGATTCGATTTTTATCACGATATTGCCCAGACCTATTACCAAGTCTAACCAGCAACAGCGACATTTTCTTACTTTCTCAGTGGCCACATGCGGCGCTCTGACTGTTTCAATAAGGCATACTGTATTTTTGACAATAAGTGTTACTCTTTATATTTCTTTAGTTTGTTTCATGTGTCTTTGGTTTTCGTCCTAAAACAGTATTACCACCTATTTGTTCAGCTTCTGTTCTGGTTCTAAATATGATAGATTAGTCGTGCCATAAAAAGGTGTGTATTTTTTTTGTTTTAAGTGCAAAGTTTGTCTTCTCTCTCAATGTCAGCGTTATTTACTCAGGCCACACCCACCTGTCCCGAGGTGGGTGTGGCCTGAGTAAATAACACAGTGTTTAACCTTCACTTAGAGACAGTGTATTCTTCTTCAGTCTGAACTGTCTGTGCCTGTGTGTCGTTATTCAGTCTGAACCTGTTGGTGTGTCTTTATGCAGATCATCATCCTTCAGAGATGGACGCACTGTGTCCCAGTCCGCCCGGTCCGTCCCGACCTCAGAGGAACTACGAACGCATGGGAGAGCGCACCGGCACCACGTGAGTCTCTGCACAGACGATACTGGGGTGTTTTACTGTAAGAATGATGCACAGATGAAGGAGACATACGGTGGACCCTCGTTTGTTGCGGGGGTTAGGTTCCAAAAATAACCCGTGAAAGGCAAAACCCGTGAAGTAGTGATCTTCATTTTTACCAGTAATTTCAGTTGATAACCTGCCTGGTTCGGATGTTTAGTGTCTTTTGTACAGGTAATAATGCGCTGAACACTTTTTCATTTCATTTTTTTTTTTCATTTTATTTATTTATTTCATTCAAGCAACAAAACAAAACAGAATGCATCTTGAACATTTTCAATACAGATAATGAATGAAAGGGCACAGAAAGAAGCAAAAGCTTATGATATCTGCCCCTTATCAACAGAAATTGTATTCTTCCAGGGCGATGCGCTACAAAACAAAAAGTAAAAAAGATTTTCTGCTACATAACACAAAAGACGACTTAAGATGTCCTGCTACACAACACTTTTGTACCTTCCCACTAGCAATTTTTTAACGCTTTTCTTAAAGATATTAATGGACTTGGAGGATTTAATTTTGCACTCCAGGTTGTTCCACAGACTGACTCCTTGAACTGAAATACACCTTTCCTTTGGTTTAGTTCTAAACATTGGCTTAGCAAAAAGATCAGTTCCTCTTAAATTATATCTACTTTCTTTCTTTTTGAATCGTTTTTGCAGTCTATCTGGTAACAGCTCTTGATGAGCTTTGTACATGGTTTTGAGGAGGTTATATTCTACCAATTCATTGAATTTCAAGGTTTCTAATTGCATAAATATTGGATTTGTGTGCGCTCTGTAACCACTCCCACTGATAACACGAAGAGCTCTTTTCTGTACAAGGAAAATTGGTTCAATATAGGTTTTGCAAGCACTTCCCCACACTTCAACACAATAGGTCAAATATGGAACAATCAAAGATTTATACAATAGAAACATTGCGTCCTTATTAAGAGAGTTTTTCACCTTGTGTAGAACAGCAATGGTTTGGGATATTTTACATTTTACTTTTTCTATATGAGGTTTCCATGTTAACTGTTCATCAATCATAACGCCTAAAAAATTTATCCTATGTGTTCTTTCGATCTCCAATCCTTGAGTGAACAGTCTTGCATTAATATCTTTGTTTTTACAACTAAAGATCATAAACTTTGTTTTATTAATGTTATAGATAATTTATTGGCATTGAACCATTTTATTATTTTTGAAACTCATTTTCTACAATTTTAGAACCTCATTTATATTGTTCCTGAGTAAAATAAAGTGGTGTCATCTGCAAACAGAATGCATTTTAGTAAATTGGAAACAGACATAATATCATTAATATAAAGAAGAAAAAGTATTGGTCCAAGGACCGAACCTTGCGGAACCCCACACGTTATTTTACAATATTTAGATTGGTGTTGTTGATTTCTACAAATTGATAACGATCTGTTAAATAACTTGCGACCCACTGATGTGCCACACCTCTTATGCCATATTTATATAATTTTTGCAAAGGATGTCATGGTTTAAAGTATCAAAAGCTTTTTGAAGATCTACAAGATACTAACTAAAAAATGTTTTTGTCCATGGCATTGCGTAATTTCTTCGGCCAGTTCCATTAATGCTATAGCAGTTGGAGTGATTTGAGCGGAATCCATATTGGCTGTGACTTAAAATGCTATACTTTATAAACTATTCAATACTAACTTGGCATTTAGCCAAAAATCCTAACTACTACTCACAAAAGTTTTTTCTATAATTGTTAGAGAACTGCGAAGGAGCAGTGATACAACGGTCTATACAAGTTTTAGATAAGTCATTTCTTATTTTCCTTGTTTATAAAGAGGTTGGAATAATCTTTGAGCTACTTTTCATCTATGAAAAATCAGGGGAAAACTCCTGACTGCTAATAAGCAAAGAATAGATTTTACCATAAGTAAGTTGAACGCGCCTCAATAACGAACATCTATAATTTTTGGCTTTATCAATATCATATCTTACATCTGCATAATCATTTGATTTTTTATTTGCAAATTTGTTAACAATTTCCATAATTTCGCCTCGCTTGCACATTCTCCAGAAAAAATAGTATTTGCATTTTCAAAATATATACCATCAGCATGCTCCCCTTGGGATAGCTTGTGCCAACGCTGGGACCAATGTTCACAAAGTAATTATTAAATTCATTTACAATTTCCTCTTTTCCAAAAATATCAATGTTATTCTTTGTGATGTAATTTGGAATATTTGAATTTGGTTTACCCTTTTGCAAGACAGTGTTTACCACACCCCATGTATTTTTAATATTATTTTTGTTTTCGTCTAATAACTTGGTGTAATAATCCTTTCTTTGTCTCCTCAATATTGATACAAGTTTATTTTTATATTGTTTGTATTTTACTTCAGCCTCTTTAGTTCTCAATTTAAGAGACATTCTATATAGGTAATTTTTTTTCTTGCAGGCATTTTTCAACCCATTTGTCATCCATGGCTTATGAATTTTCCTCTTACCATAAACACAAATTTTGCTTATTTTGCAATTTTTATCATATAAATTGTTAAATGTTGTCATAAATGCATTATACGCATTATTCATGTTATCAGTATATACACAATCCCAATTTTGTTTTTTAAGATCTTCTCTAAAAGCTTCTAAAGCCTTATTGGATCTATCTCTTATATAAGTTTTCTCTTGCACCTTGTCAAAGCATAATTTTTCATAAATTATAAACACAGGGAGGTGATCACTCACATCTCTCATAAAGATACCACTAATAATTTCACCGTGTAAATTTGTAAATATGTTATCAATGATAGTAGCACTATGAGTAGTGATCCTGGTAGGTTTGTTTATCATAGCACATAAACCAGCAGTTTCCATATAATTCTGAAACTCATTCGATGCTACTGTGTTTCCCAAATCTATATTAAAATCACCACATAAAATACTGATTTATTAACTTTCTCAAACATTTCAACAATTTTATCTGTAAACAAGTCAACACCAGCACCAGGTGGTCTATACACACAACTAATCAATATATTTTTACCCTTGTCATTTATGATTTCTATGGTAAGCATTTCCATCAAGTCACTTCCAGTTACAGTTTTTCTTCAACAACTTTACATTTTAAATATTTGTCAACATAGAGGGCAACACCCCCTCCCCTTTTTTATTTCTGTTACGTAAAACATATTATAACCATCAATCTGTACATTATTAATATCTATATCTCTTAACCAGCTTTCTGTTATAGCAATTACTTTAAAGGCATATTTAAGCTCACTTACAAACTCTTTAATTTTGTCTAACTTGCATTTCAAACTTTGACTATTCAGATGAATGATGGAAAATGCATTATCTGATACCTTTTTATTTTATCATTGAACTGTTGTACTGTAAAATAATTACATTCTTCATAAGTTAGTAAGGTATGTGCAAAATCATTTTCAATATCATAGATTTTTCTATCATTTGTTGTGTCAACATCAATGTCCATAATTATTTGTGTGTGTTGTTGATCCATAATGTGTATCCAACCTGTTTTCTCCTTGAGTCCATGTCCAGTCCTTCTCAGCTGTTATCTTCCTTTTCAGTGTCCAGTCCTATACTTCTCCAGTTCTTTCAAGTACTTGATCATCCTTGATGCTCCTCCATTGTCTCTGATCCACACGTTTCCATTCCGTGTCCATGTCCCAGTTATTTTCCCTTGTTTTCTCAGCAGTCTTGCTTCTCTTGCGATTCCTCCATTTTTCTTTGTAAGATGTTCGTTTATGAACACATTTGTACCTTTCAGTTTTCTGGCTTGCATTAAGACATCATTCTTCATGTTCCTGATGATGAATCGTATTACAATAGCAGGTCTTGTTTTCTCTGTCTTTCTGGGTAGAGTGTGGCAAACAGAAATAGCTTCCTTACAGATACGAATGTTTTTGTTGTTCAAAAATCCACGACCTCCTGCTCCAGCGACAGCAGCTCTCCCCTCGGCGCGTCCTCTGAGGTTTCCGCGTTGGCGGCCGCCCGTGCATAGGTCCGATGTCGAGTCTCCAGCCCAGAGATGACCAAGTCCTCTCTCCGGGTGTACTGCTCTAGTTCGTCGACTCGCTGTTCTAAAAGAAAGATAGCTTTGTCCTTCTCATTCAGCAAAGTTTTTAGTGTCGTTACTTCGTCCACGAGTTTGAGCAGACGCTCCTGTTGTGATGTTAACTTCGCCATCTCCGCAGACATAAAGTTCAGCGATCTCTTAATCTCATCCATGTCGTCTGTCTTTGGCATGATTTTGAGTTTCTTGTTAATGTCCACTTCCAAACACTTCTTCTGCCCCGCGTAGTTCGGGTTTAGCAGCGCTAACACCGGCTACCTGTAGCTTAGCTTGTAGCTGTTAGCATACAGCTCCGCAGCTCGATCCAGACCAGATCTGGATGGTATTTCACGTCCCAATCCGCTTACTCCGTGAGTATCTGAATCAGTACTCCTACCGATCCACATCCAAACTTTTTTGGGCAGAAATGGAACAAATTTCTCACAAAATTGCTGTGTTGTTTACAGCGTAGCAATCCCAGCTTGCGCATCGCACCGGAACCGGAAGTATGAACTCCGCATAATTCACTGTGAGATATAGTAACACAAGTCATTTTTGTGACGCTTAAAGAGGGACGGTGCTGTGCGCGTTGGCCTGCTCTGCTTTTGACACGTTGCCCGTCCCGCTGCGCTCCACAGCCGACCGCAGAGCCACGGATCACACAGACTCCAGAGCCACGAAACACATCCGGACTCTAGTGAAGTCACAACACGCTCCTCAAACACATCTCTGAACTACACAAATGACGTTCCAGCGTGAACAAACTTATCATGGTAACTACGAGCTCAAAGAGTCAAATCCTCACCTGGAGAAACGTCCGAGCGTCAGGTCAGCTTCCCCTGCATGATCCAAACTGTCCAAAGTTTTATAAAAGAGCTTCTGTGCTGTTGCCTGTGAATGCTGCGATGTCACACGGTCCCTAAGCAAAGCACGCTTACATCACACGTCTATAGGACCAAAGCACTGTAAAAAAAAAAATGCACTAAAAAAAAATCTGCGAAAGAGCGAAGCGCGAAAAGTGAACCGCGATAGAGCGAGGGACCACTGTAAGCGCAATAAACAGCTTGAATCCGTGCGTCATGCAGTTTTAACACATTTCGCGGAGAACACAAATCAGAAGTTGTCAAACACAGTCAAAGTTAAACACGTGTTCTTTTGTTTCAGTTTCTTCCAGACCTGATCCACTTGCTGAAAGGGAACATCGGCACCGGGCTGCTGGGTTTGCCTCTGGCCGTGAAGAACGCCGGGCTGGTGGTGAGAAAAGCACATGTTTTATAACCGAATCACCGCGTCACATGAGACTGAGAATATTAGATTGTGTCCCGCGTCGGTTCCAGAGACAAATCAACTCTAGTGTTTGTTTTCGGTACCAGCTGCACGATAAACATCTCACATCACGTCAAATCTACTTCTGTAAGCTCCAAAACATTTCTGACTGTTTTTAAAAAAGATTTGAGCTTGAGTCAAATTTACCAATGAGGTTAGTGAGAATGTCTTACTTCATTAGCAAATAATTTGGCTTGAAATAAGAAAAGAAACAAGACAGAAAACACATCAAAACAAGTCATATAGTCTAGGTACATCAAGTAAAACCATCTTAACCCGAAAAAATACCAAAAATAAAGATTAAAACCCAAGTTAAAGCAGACAAAATACCAAAAATAAAGATTAAAACCCAAGTTAACCAGACAAAATACCAAAAATAATGATTAAAACCCAAGTTAAGCAGACCAAAATACCAAAAATAAAGATTAAAACCCAAGTTAAGCAGACAAAATACCAAAAATAATGATTAAAACCCAAGTTAAGCAGACAAAATACCAAAAATAATAATTAAAACCCAAGTTAAGCAGACAAAATACCAAAAATAATGATTAAAACCAAGTTAAGCAGACAAAATACCAAAAATAATGATTAAAACCCAAGTTAAGCAGACAAAATACAAAAATAAAGATTAAAACCCAAGTTAAGCAGACAAAATACAAAAATAAAGATTAAAACCCGAGTTAAGCAGACAAAATACCAAAAAAAGATTAAAACCCAGTTAAGCAGACAAAATACCAAAATAAAGTTAAACCCAGTTAAGCAGACAAATACCAAAAATAATGATTAAAACCCAAGTTAAGCAGACAAAATACCAAAAATAATGATTAAAACCCAAGTTAAGCAGACAAATACCAAAAATAAGATTAAAACCCAAGTTAAGCAGACAAAATACCAAAAATAAAGATTAAAACCCGAGTTAAGCAGACAAAATACCAAAATAAAGATTAAAACCCAAGTTAAGCAGACAAAAATACCAAAAATAAAGATTAAAACCCAAGTTAAGCAGACAAAATACCAAAAATAAAGTTTAAAACCCAAGTTAAGCAGACAAAATACCAAAAATAAAGTTTAAAACCCAAGTTAAGCAGACAAAATACCAAAAATAATGATTAAAACCCAAGTTAAGCAGACAAAATACCAAAAATAAAGTTTAAAACCCAAGTTAAGCAGACAAAATACCAAAAATAAAGTTTAAAACCCAAGTTAAGCAGACAAAATACCAAAAATAAAGTTTAAAACCAAGTTAAGCAGACAAATACCAAAAATAATGATTAAAACCCAAGTTAAAGCAGACAAAATACCAAAAATAAAGATTAAAACCCAAGTTAAGCAGACAAAATACCAAAAATAAAGATTAAAACCCAAGTTTTAAGACATTTTAAATTCTAGAAATGCTTAAAAATGCATTTTTTTTTTCAGTGCATAAAGTTGATTTATAATGTGTTGGAGTGTGAGAAAAGCTTTTCGGTAAATTAATTTATCAGACTTCTACCATGTGATAAATATGTAATTGTTAGAAATGTTATTGTTGTGGGTAATTTTTAGTTGTTAATATGTTCACAAAGGTTTAATACTCAGCAGCACAGCAGATCTGAGTAATGTATGTAGAAAGGAAAGCAAAAAATGTTTATGGGCTTCTAAAGTAACAGGCCTGGTGTTCTTTTTAAATAGTAGAGAGTAGGAAGTACAGATATTTCTTGAAAACGTAAGAAGTAAAAGTAAGAAGTAGGTATGGGACGATATTAAAATTTGCTCTCACGATTATTGTGACCAAAATAATCACGATTAACGATATTATCACGATAATTTACTAAAAAAAAGTGCACCGATTCAAAATCACTGAAATATTTATTAGAGCACAATATGTCTGTGTTTGAACGACTACTTATTGTATTTTGGTCTAAGTGAAATCAATAATGATTCAAAGTGAACAAATGTTTACAATGTTGAGCAAAAATCTACTAACTTTATCTCAGAGTCATTAATTAACTTTAACACATGAAGCTTTTCTTTGTTTAACCATAATACAGCTTCTTACTGGGATCACAGCGTCAGACTTTAGATGCTCTTATGAAGCCATAAGCACGAACCTGCTGCTATAATTGTGATTATCGTCACGTACAATTATCACGATTATGAAAAAAACGCCACGATTATTTAATTGCGGCCCTTAACTCTTTCACTGCCAGCCCTATTCTAACTTTAACCCCCCTTCCCTGCCAGGACTTTTTGCTAATTTTAAGCAATATTCACAGCTCACAAAAAAACCTTGTGCAACTAGAATCATGACATGTTGTACACCAAATGAGACCTACAATTGTCTACTTTCATTTAAAAAAATAATTGTTATTCTACATTATTCCGTTCTCTTTTTATAGGCATTTGAAATTCGTTGTTTTCATTACATTTTAGCGTTTGACGAGAAACTTTTGAGATAACGCCCTTTTTTTAAATCAAACTTCATGTCAGTGTTATTTTTGTCTGTTCTACTTTTTGGTGAAAGAATATTAGCCACTACAATGAATTAATGTTTTTAGGATAAAATTACAAGCTTCACGTGATTAAAACAATGAGGACGAGTGTCTTTTTCATCTTTAAACCAACAAAGGCTGTGTTACAGACGAGGAGGCAGCTTTACTTTCTGATACAGATTCTATAGATTCAGACGCTTTCACAGGGCAAAGATTATATTTAACCCTTCAAACATGAAGAAATACAGTAGTTTTACTTCCTCTGACACTTATGGATTGCTCACAGAGGAGAAAGTTTAGTTTTTCTCTTCCAGACTCGCTGCATATGTCGTTCTCCTCAGAGTCCTAGTCCAGTAGGATCGTCTTTTCTTCATTTTAAAGATCAAATATCTGCTCTAAACTTACTCAACAATGTTTTTAGTCCAAGATGTGTTGCCTGTAATCTGTTTATAACAGAAAGCTGATCCTTTAGAGGCGGATGATCACGTAAACACAGCCGACTGCGCTCCGTAATGTAAACAGAAAAGACCTGCATTTTTCGGTTCCGAGGACTTCCTCTGCCTCTTGTGCTTATGCAATACTGCCCTCGGGTGGTGAATATGAAACTGCATCATGGTATCTCAGTCCTGGTGAATTCAAAACGTGCACCAGAGAGCCCTCTATCGCCGCATATAATAAAAAGCTTATGACGACAATTGTCGTCACTGGCAGGGAAAGAGTTAATTATCGTAATTAGCGATAATATCGTATATCGTCCCATCCCTTGTAAGAAGCCTCCAAATTTTATAATACTCAGAAAACTACTCCAGTACTTGAGTAAAAATACTTAGCTACTTGCCATCTCTGTCAAAAACAGCCCCAAAGTTGTGTCTAAAATTAGAATAAGACCGATAATATTTTCAGTTATTTGTTATCTCTTTTTTCAACATGCAGACACTTCTGATATCGCTCTTCCTCTCAGTTGTAGTTGTAAATGTTTGTGTTTTGCAGGTGGGTCCGATCAGTCTGCTGGTGATGGGAGTCATAGCCGTTCACTGTATGAGGCTGTTGGTCAAATGTTCACATCACCTCAGCGAGAAGTAAGTACAGTCTCAGGATTACAGGAGACAAGTGCGGACACAGCCTGGTTTCTGTCTTATAGAGTAGGGCTGGGTGTTATCATATCGCAAATCATATATCGTGGTTTTCATGTGGAAAAGTTGAGTTTTAGAATATCGTGATATGATTGCACCACAGCTCATTTTTCAACCCTGGCAAAACAGAAATTATGACAAATTCCCAGTCAGATTTTCAGTGATTAATAAGCAGCATGTTTCAGTCATGAGTGGGAGTATTTTCATTGATTAAACTAAAAAAAAAAAACAGCTCCAATTCACAACTCTTGACTGTCAAAATTCATAAGTGACTTTCCAAATAAAAGAAACCCAAAGTTCCTATAAAGATGCAGACTTGGCAACAAAAATAACAAAAAGCCCAGACAGTGGAGGCTCTGCAGAGGCTAAAACACAAGTGATGAAACAATGATAAACGCTATATAGTACAGGTATACCGATAGAAAAAATGTACGTCTTTTTGTTGTCGTGGCAACAGTAGAGCTGGGCGATATGACACAAAATGAATGTCACGATTCTCTTGGTCCAGCGCTTAGAGGCTTTCCGTTTCTCCAAGTGAGCATCCGGTGGTTTTAAAAGAAAAATAATTCTTCGTTTGTAAAGCACTTTGAGTTGCTCTGAGTATGAATTGTGCTATACAAATAAATTTGCCTTGCCTTGCTACTACGAACACAAATGCAACTCTTGCTCTTCTTTCTCTATCCATCTCTTTCTCTCTCTCTCGCCCCCCTCCCTCTCTTCCTCTCTCGCCCTCTCTCTCTCTTCCCCCTCTCTCTCACTCTTTTCTCCCCCTTTTCTCTCCCTCTCTTCTCTCTCTTTCTCTTCTCTCCCTCCCTCTCTCTCTCTTTTCTCCCCCTTTCTCTCTTTTCTCTCCCTCTCTTCTCTCTCTCTTCTCTTCTCTCTCTCCCTCCCTCTCTTCTCTCTTCTCTCTCTCTTCCCCCTCTCTCTCACTCTTTTTCTTTCTCTCCCTCCCTCTCTCTCTTTTCTCTCTCTCTCTCTTCCTCTCTCCCTCTCTCTCTTTTTCTTTCTCTCCCTCCCTCTCTCTTTTCTCTCTCTCCCTCTCCCTCCCTCTCTCTTTTCTCTCTCTCCCTCTCCCTCCCTCTCTTCTCTCTCTCTCTTCCCACCTCTCTCTCTCTTTTTCTTTCTCTCCCTCCCGCTCTCTTTTCTCTCTCTCTCTCTCTCTCTCTCTTCTCTCTCCCTCTATCTCTTTTTCTTTCTCTCCCTCCCTCTCTCTTTTCCCTCTCCCTCCCTCTCTCTCTCTTTTCTCTCCCTCTTTCTCTTCTCTCTCCCTCCCTCCCTCTCTTCTCTCTCTTTCCCCCCTCTCTCTCACTCTTTCTTTCTCTCCCTCCCTCTCTCTCTTTTCTCTCTTCTCTCTCTTCCTCTCTCCCTCTCTCTCTTTTTCTCTCTCTTCTTCCTCCCTCTCCCTTTTCTCCCCCTTTCTCTCTTTTCTCTCCCTCTCTCTGCTCTCTCACTCTCTTCTCTCTCTCTCACACACTCTCTTCTCTCCCCCCCTCTCTCTTTTCTCTCTCTCTCTTCCTCTCTCCCTCTCTCTCTTTTTCTCTCTCTCCCTCTCCCTTTTCTCCCCCTTTTTCTCTTTTCTCTCCCTCTCTTCTCTCTTTCTTTGCTCTCCTCTCTCTCTCTCTCACTCTCTTCTCTCCTCTCTCTCTCTCTCTCTCTCTCTCTCTCTCTCTCTCTTTCTCTGATTATTGAATAAATTAATTCCAGATAAAGATTACAAACTTCTTACATTTTCGTCTTAATTCCTGCAGTTCAAAAGAGATCATATTAAATCTCAATTACTTAGTCAGTTCTGGTTTGACGCTGTATTTTCTTCATTCTTTTCTCATAATTGTATCCTTTTGATAATAAAGTTATTTCTCATTTGAGTATCATTTCCTCACACATTCCCCTGACTAAGTTTATTGATCATAAATCCGTCTTTGATCATGTGACGTCTATTGTGAACTGAAAAGATCCTCCTCCTTTCACTCGTCTGACACAGCCTTTTGTGGGTTGTTTTGTTTTCGGTTTTTTATCTCTGTTTGTTTATAAATGTGAAAAAGATTTGGAAAGAAAAAGGACACAGTTACAACCCAATATCGCTTCTCCTCCATTTCCTGTTGTTTAAATTAGCATGTCTGTAATCAATTATGTTGTGTTTGTGAATAATAAAGCTAT